>QLSS01000023.1:389524-498441 GCA_024372645.1 Trichomalopsis sarcophagae | reverse complement strand
GAGAGAGAGAGAGAGAGAGAGAGAGAGAGAGAGAGAGAGAGAGAGAGGCGGGGGGGCGCAGTAAACACCGCGCGCGGTTTTCGACTGCACGCATTCTTCCGCGAATCGAGCAACGACTCTTTTTATACTTTCCCGGTAAACACGCGCAGCTGCGCCCTGTGCTGCTCAGTCGTCGATGCTGCGTGACACAGTTTGCACAGTAATCAAGAGAGACAGAAAGAGAGATTAATAAGCGCCGGGAGATTTCGAGCGATAAGCGCATCGCTCGATTAAATTCCGCCGATTAATCACCGAGCGCGACCCTGAATTCGGAAAAACTTTGTCGCGCGCGCGTTAACTAATCAGCGCGGTAACGAGACTGAACTTTGCAGACGACGTCGCCCCCCTCTCCCTCTCTTTATACCAAGAAGTCTTTTATTAGAAAATTTCATCAATACGCGGCTGTATTCTCAGCGGCGCTTGCGAGTATTGCATCTTATTAAACGCACGCGGGCGAAAATAACTACGGTCTATATTCGCTCTAATAGCGTGGCGAAACGAGCTCCGAGAAAGCTCGCAATTAATCGCGAGCGCGCGCGACTTGGCGACTTTTCAGAGAGGCGCGCGTTTTTTTTTTCCCCTCTTCGATCGCGCAAACGAACGAGCGTCTATATGTTAATGAGCTTTTTTTCGCTCGGGAGAATACAATGCGCTCTCGCGATGATGGATGGCTTCTCAGATTTTGGCTTTTCGAACGCGCACGTAGCTCTCTCGCCGTATACACACAGTGGAATAAAAATTCACGACTTCCCGGAACGCCGAACGCGATCGTGTGTCCTCTTCTCTCTCTCTCTCTCTCTATCTCTCTTGGCGGGTTGGGTAAAAAAGCGCGAGCGAAAAGAAATGTTATTAAAACGTTTGTTGTACCGGGAAGTCAAGGTTCCGCGAACGAGCTCTTATCTTTATTACGTATGTTATACGCTAGCGGGTCCCGCTAATTACACAATATTCGGATCAAATAAATACGCACGCGATATTGTGTGCGCTACACGGCTCGCTAATTCCACCAGCAACAGAGCCGCTGCTCTTTCTGGCTTTATAGTTGTATGTGCAGTATGTAGCTTTGTACAGGTGCCGCTGCGATCCGTTGTGTATACGAAGCGCACTCGATCGAGCGTTTCCAGTTATATATAAATTGAAGTTCGCCGAAAATTCGAGTAAATCAAACATGCATATAGAACTGCAGCAGCAGTTCGCCGGTTGATTTCGCCCGATCAACATTAATATCGCTCATAACGCACCGAATTTGCATTAATTAGCGTTTCGCAGAAGCTCGCTCTTTTGCGCGCGCATTTGCATAATATACACGCGATTCGTTATCACTTCAGAGAAGCGAGCGATCGGCGATTTCCCAAATCGCAAGACTTGGATTCGGACGCTGCAGACACACACATACACATACGTCGGGCACAATAGGGGAGGAGGCGGAGGGACCTTGGCTTTCCAGCTTTGTAAATGGAACGCGTCCAATCGATAACCCGCCGGCGCGGCTCGCTATACCGCTGGCGTCGCCCGAGGTTCCGCGAATTCGACGCGTCGACGTGAAAGGAAGAAAACAATGCAGGGGAGAGAGAGAGAGAGAGAGAGAGAGAGAGAGAGAGAGAGAGAGAGAGATTGACTCGTTGCCGAGAACGTATAGGCATTCGTCGGTTTTTTGTCGTTGTATAAACAGCTCTCTCTCTCTCTCTCTCTCTCTCGCTCCGGAGTATATCGATGTATTTGTGTGGTGCTATATGGAGTGCAAAAACGAGGTGCTTTTTTAACTAATAATAGCCTTCGAGGATCGATCGATAACCGTTTCTCTCTCATCGCTCTGTGTATACGATACATCGATTCCCCAGTGCCTATTGTATACGTATATACAGTTATTAAAAGGCCGCGCGTGACGTGTCCCCGCCGCTGCCTGGCGCACGAGTGTGTATATACACAGAAACGCCGGCTCGTCGTCGTCATCCACTTCCTCAAAAGGTCGTCACATTCGCGTGCTAATTACGGCCGTTTAAAATTCCGCGCTATACGGTCCCGCTCGTTCCCAGAAAAATGCCCCCGGTGTGTGTGTGTGTGTACGTACATCGTTTTCGGCGGCGCACGCGGGAAAAATTAACATTTTCCGCGTAGCCGCGGCCCGAATATAAAGTTTTATGCATCCGAGAAATACACTCTCTTAAAAAAATACGTATCAGTAGTCTGCTATTACTTATAAAGCGCTATTTTCGCGTATGCACACCGGAGATTGCAAGCGCGCATAATTTCGTAACGCATCGATTTTCCATCGGCCGTATTAAAATTCCGAGAACCGAGAGAAAACCATTAGCGAGTCTTCATCCATCATCGTCCTTCCGCGCGTTTTTCATGCAACCGTATATATACAAGTATACGAAAGGAAAAATAAACGGCAGAGAGAAAGAGCGATATGAAATCGCAGAGAGTCGTCGTCGTCCCACGCGCAGGACTATAAATAATGCATTCCCGTCGGCGTGTCCGTGTGTACAGTCCTTCGCTTATCGTCCGTTATCTTCGCCTGCGCCTTCGTTCCATTTCACGCGCGCGCGTGTGTAATATACATCGGTTTCCATAGAAATCTCAGCTTCTTTGAAAATCGAGTACATATTGTACGTTACGGCGAACCTTATAAAGTCGTTATTCTACGCTTACGCCGAATTAATTCGTACACGCATATTCATACAAGCATAGCGTGTACCCTCGGCTTTTCGTTTCCGAGTATATTACACAGCGGGCCGTTTCTCCTAACCTCCTTCCCCCCCCCCCCGCATGGCCGTTCCGATTATCTCCCACTGCGTCAGAACCGACGACTCCCACGCTTCGCGGAGGGTTGTCTCTTTATACATTAAACCGTGAATTCAGAAACGACTTTTTTTTTCAACGATGTTCTATATAACCTACGCACAGACACAAGACCGTTGAGTGTGTAGTACGGTGTAAAAGACTCGAGTCACGCTGAAATTAAAGGCCTCGGAGTCTACTTAATAACGGTCCCCGATCATTCATTTTTCTCATCGTGATGCAAATACGACGCTTCGAGGTTATGTCAGCGTCTACGGTTTGACAGTTTAAGGTTAGAGAGAGAGAGAGAGAGAGAGAGCGACCCCCCGTATACTCGCGGTACAATTTCCACGCTCTCGAAACTAAAACGCGTACAAACACGAGCTATACCGCGGCTTCTTCGAAACCAACTTGTTGCTCGTAGCTTTCCCGAAAAAAAAAAAAAAACGAACGAAACACACACCGCCCTCTCGTTTCCTCCCACACGTATACATATAACCAGCGCGCGCATGCAGTACACAGTGTGTTCCAGGGAAGAGCGATCGCCGATACACTGCTCTCTGCAGCAGCGCACAGAGGAGAGAAAGGCGCGAGCAGCGAGAACTCGGTCGCGTTTATCTCTCGGTTTATCGCGTTTTCTCGGTACAGAGAGCCGTGTGTGTGTGTGTGTGTATACTGTATACAGGCTCTGTGAGTCTCTCGCGCGAAAAGCAGCAGGCCGCCGCGCGCTCGACCTTTCAAAACCGAGAGCTGTGTGTACGATATAACGTACTTATATACACATATACACTCATCGTTACGCGGTATGCATGCATGCGAGCGCATAGGTGTGTATGTGGCAGCTGGGAATGCAACCTAACCTTGCAGCGCCGCGTAAACAAGAACGCGCGCGCGTAAATAAACAAATGCGCCGCAGCGATGAGGAATATTAAGACTGATTTTGTATATACGTATAAACTCACCACGTGAGGGACGACGCGCAGCTGATTCACGAGCGAATAATTCTTCTCATGGCGACGGCGAGTCTTGATTCTACAGCGGAGCTGTGGCTTCTATGGTGCAGCTATGGGATTTTTTATTTCCAGACCGAGCGGAGGCGTCGTCGCCGATTCTCCGTGGTGTACAGTTTCGATTGTCTCGCGTTTTCTCGTGTACAGCTCGTTCACGACTCCGATACTCCTGAGCGTCGATGCGACGGTGTACACCCCGTAGAAGGTGTGGAACCACCTCTTTCTTCGCGTCGTCCTTCCCGAACCTCAACCGTTACGAAACGGCTTATCTCGAGCGAATATACAAACCGGAGCAGAACAGGTTGACGCTCGAAGGCGGGTATAAAAAAAAAAAAACTGTTTATAGACACAGAAACGCGCACACCAGACGAGACGGCGGCGTCAACATTAGTTCGCTCTCGGCCGCGGACGCCGTGCACTGACGAAACGAAGGCTTCATTGCGCGAGAATTCCGCGAGAGAAGAAACGCGCGCACTCGCGGCACCGGTTACAGAAGGGCTCGGCAGGTGGCGCTGACACCCCGGCGGGAAATTCGAACGATCGACGCTGTAGACTTTCGCGCGATTTTTCATCGGATCGGAACGTCAACAACGCAAGGTCGACTGACGCGTCGGGAATGAACGTATTTTAAAGAGCCAACAGCCGCGTATATCCTAGACGTCGTCGACGCGCGTGACCGAGGTAAACAGTGCGTTGGCGCGTAAATCGCCAGCGAAAACATTACTTCATCATCGGGTCCTCTCTTTCTCTCTCACTCCGAAAAAATAACAGGCCGTTCTCGCGGCTGACGTTTTTCTAAAAATACGCTCTCGCGGGACCGAACGAAAATAGTGCGTGTGTACAGTCGTCTTGGTATGGTCGTCGCGCGAGTGAAAGCGAGGGAATTTCCGAGGCGAGTCCTAAATTTCGACGATGATTTTCGCGGAAGACCTTCTCCGCAAGTGTGTGTGTGTGTGTGTATACGTTATTTCTATTCGTCGGAAGAGATCGCTGCGCCTCGAAATACCGCCGTTTAGGGCGAGGCCCACGCAGCGTCTCATACTTTCGATGAATTCCTTCGAACGAAAATACAGGGAAATTGACACATTGTGTGCGCCACGACTATTCTCTCTCTCTCTTGCTCGTTTAAGGCCGTTAAATTTCCGACAATGAATTCAGAGAAAACAGCGCGCCGGATTGCGCCGGCTGCAGTATAACCTAATAATAACGCGGCGTTAACGAGAACGAGAGAGAGAGAGAGAGAGAGAGAGAGAGCGAGAGAGAGAGTCATAGAGTCACGCACCGACGGCTCTCTCTCTCTCTCTCTCTTCGCGCGAGCAATGGTCATTGCGTGTGCCAATGAGCGCCGCAATTTGCGTATATATATATCACGCGCTCGGCTTGGCAGATATAACGACTGGAAAATCATTTTAACGAGCTGCCGCCGTGGTCGTATAGAAATCCGTCGTCGGCGGCGACTCGTCTCGCTCCGGTGAAAATAGAAAGTATGGCGTAAAATTGAATTTTCGAACGACGTACGCCGGCGAAAAAAAGCAGGCTAATTGCTTCCTCTCCTCGTGGCTCTTCGTCGTACTGCGGAGATTATGCACAAGTGGCTCCTTTCAGCGAAGATGAGCGTTTCCCGCGTCGATCGTTATGCGCGCGCGGCGCTCGATTTCTCGGAAGATAAGAAAAAAGGGGAGTAAGTAGTAGTCTCTCGCTTGTTTTCCCTTTTAGGCAGAGGCTTAGCACTTTCGGGAAGTTATCGACTTATCGAGCCGCGTATCATACACAGAGAGAACGAGCCTGTGTTTGCCTTCCAGGATTAGGCCTAATCTTTCCAGGGACAAGCGGGTTACCGGAATTTTTCAAATTTCCCGCGCCAACTCCGATTCTACCGGGAAGCCGCGTGAACGACTCTCTTCTTCTTCTTCTTCTTCTTCTTCTTTAAACGCATTTATATACGGGGTGAGGAACTATGTATATGACCGCAGAGCACAATGTTTGATAGACTTGTTTGGCCACGCATATAAGATAATCATCCGCGCGTCAGCTCGTCGTTCCCGCGAACTGCAGCTATACGTACACACACACACACACACACACGCGCGCATTATACATAGTTGTAGGTATTTATGAGTGTATAGCGCGTATACATACTCGCGTGCAATGTTGTGAGGCGCGGACTGCCCCAGTGGGACAGAGCGCTAGCTGCTTGGCTCTCTCTCTCTCTCTCCGCGAACGTATGCGCGTCTAGGAAACGTTTTATATAAATGCGCGGGCATTTCCGTGGAAATTCGCGCGCGCGGAGACGTGGAAAAAAGGAAGTTCGATGCAGCGAGCGACTTTCCGGGAAGGCTATTATGCGAATGATAAAGTTGCGGGAACGTCGTCGCTCTGATGTACTATATACTCGCTATAATACGCTTATAGTGTGTGGTAGGCTCGCTTGCAATTTTCTCGAATTATTGTAATATCGTGTGTGCGAACAAGCATCTCTTCTCCACCCAACGCGGTGTAACTCGTTCGTCAAGAGCAATTTCGTCACACACCCGAGTATAATCGAGCGGCTTTCGAGCGAACGCGGGCAATTTAATCAGGTGCCTTCTCTCGCATATATGAAATTTCTCGGAATAACGAAGGAGATGCAAATTGAATAAGAAGCCTCTAGCAATTAACCGAGCTTTTTATTTTTAGAAGCTTTACATCAGGTATATCTATAGTATCGATGAATATGCAAAAAATCGATATCGCTGTTCGAGTATATACAAAAGCCCGCTCGGCGAAACGTAATTCAAAGACGCGGCCGTTACGCGCAATGACTCTCCGCATCTGCGCGCACTCGGGGCTGCTTATATTTCCCGGTAGCGCAGCTGCGGGTCCCGCTTTTAATCTCACGTTCCCCGTAAATTCAATTGGGCGATCTCTCTTGGTTGCGCGTATGCTATATACCTGCCTTCGTGGAATCATCGCGCGACCATATAGGGAATAAGTGCGTATGTATTTTCACGATGCTCTCTTATATATTTGTAATGTGCAATTTATATTATCCGCACTGTTATATAATTAAAACGTCCGTCGGTACAGTTTATAGGACACAGCTTCGACGTACTTTTAAATCGACGATAGCTGAAATTTCGATTGATAGCGAATCAGCGCGCGCGTCACCGCCGTCGGAAGAGTTATATACCTGATGTGTATGTAGAGCGTCTATGACATCGTTACGTCACTCGTCGAAATATATCGCGCACCAGCTGACTCGTTATACGCGCGACTGCGGTACATATTATACTTACGTCGCGTTTCAATCGAAGCCGATATCTGTACAGACGAAATTCTCGAATACGAGTATGCAGTATATGTCATACTCGCTCTGTGACGAGGACAGCGGGTACAAGCTCGATTATCACCGGGGACAAGCACTTCCCGGAATCGAGTGTTAGATAGACGCTATCGATACGTACGATCAGTATGTACGAGTGTGTGTGTGTGTGTGTGTATGTGCGTGTATCAGTCAGATAAGCTATTCGGGAAAGGATGATTTTTCGTTTCTTTCGCGTCGTACGCCATCTCGATTAGCCGGAATCGTTGTCTATGGAATTCGTAATTAGGACTCGGCGCAATTTCGAAGATGTTCGCTTTTTATCGTCGATATTATTACGCGCGTTATTCTTTTCTTCTTCGCGCTCGAGTGCGTATCAATAAGAGAGACGGGCGTTTCTCGGAAGAAGCCGCGATAATACGGCTTGTATACGCGTACGAAGATCAGCGGTTGATACCGGGTATACGTCGCTTCGAAAATTTTCGATGATTTATCGCTAGTTTTTCGATGAAGCTGCAGCGGATGATTAATCGAGAGAGAGCGCACGCGACAGCTTCAGCGGAAACCGAGGAACCGGTTTTTACTCGCAGATGGCTTGATTCACCGGAATATATATATATATATATTCCGTCGAAAGACGCGCAATGCAACTCTCGTAATGGCTTACGCGGAAGCCGAAAGGAGGTGCCCCGGCGAAGACGAGTGCAAAACTATATGATTATTGCATCCCCCGCGCAGGATGTGCGTAACCCAATTTCAACTACATACGCTGTCGTACATAGATGGAAATTCCTGGAAAAGCGTGTATACGCCGATATCAATCAATCTTCCCTTCTCCAACCCTCCTCGAGCGTCTCTATGCGAGCGCGCGCAGATGTGCGCGCGGGGGATGAGCTGCCGGCGATACAAGCGGCTCTTCCTAGAACGACACGGTGCACAGTCTCCGCCACTCGCGTTATGCGACCTATTGTTCTCCTGCGCGTGTATACCTATATGCAATATTATATACCGACGGGGGGCGCGGCTCTTTCGCGTATTAATTAACGCACGATATATATATACGACGACGACGACGACGACGACGAGGTGCAGTTTCGGAGCTTTTCTCTGCTGTGGTTATATAACGAGAGAAGAAAAGCTCGTATACCTCGGGAAGCTTCGAGCACACCCCGTTACTGTCTATAGGAGACGAGTCGAGCTACAAGTTCATTACATAAATACCGTATACCCGTAGAGCTTTTGATATAATACCCGCGAATATACACGGGGGGAGAGAGAGAGAGAGAGAGAGAGAGAGAGAGAGAGAGAGCGCGTGACAGCAAAGCGTTTCGGGCTTAATTGGAATGATTCCAGGTATCTGAGCGTACACACAAAGCATACCTTATAACGCGTATGTAAAGCCGACGTCGCGCAATTTAATTTTTAATAAATTACTCGGGATGTCGGCGACGCCGCTACATTATATACTGCAGCCGTTGAATTAATTGATCTCGTCGGATTATTATTATAACGGATTAATGCGCGAGCGCGCGCTTGCGGTTAAAGAGCTTGTTGTTCTCTTTATTAATATTGACGAAGTTTCAGAGGCGTAGGAGTGATTCTCGGAAATGGTATACGGGTTTAAAAATAATTAAAATTCCTAGAATCGTGATCGCGCCGAGAACGTTCCGCGAGCGCAAGCGTTATATACCTGCGTGCGAGCCGCGCGCGGAGATTATTTCGGGAAAGCGTGTGCGTGCAGCGTATACTCCGATACTTCGCTAATTAATTAATTGATCGCTGTTCCATTCTTGTGTTTGTTGCAAATATCCATATACGGGAAATCAAAGTTCGCGGAAACGCAGCCGCGAACGATCCGTGAACGTGGTTTAATTATAACCATTACCGTTATTGCACAAACCAATGGCTTCGTAATACACACCCGAGTTACCATATAAGTTATGCGAAACATCGAGGGAAATTCAGCGTTTCGTCGCATACATCATCGAGGCCGAAGCACGTATCGCATCGGTTCCCGGTACAATCTCGCAACCAGTCACGCCCGATATTCGATTTGCATGTTCCTCGAAAAATCGCTTCTCGGAATATTACTAGCTGCGCTTCCAATCTCAAAGCCACCCCCTAGCGCTCCGAGAGAGAGAGAGAGAGAGAGAGCCTTTATGTGTATCGGCCTGAAGCTTCTCAGATTACGGGATTCGATATAAGGATGATGCTTTTATACATTACGCCGCGAGAGAGACACCCGGCGATTATTATAATATTATACGCGCACGCACGACGTATATTAACGAGAGAGAGATAAATCAAGGCTCCTCGAGAGGGCTTTTTATTACGCGTCGCTCGCGCTTATGATTTATCGTCTCGTTCGGTTCGAGGATTCGTTATCCTTTATTTTACGCCGTGAAGGAGCTTTGGCGGGAAAACAATGCTTCAGAGAAAGAGCTAAGAAGGTTGTTATTCTCCAAAGTAGGCTAGCGCGACTTTTCGCGGCCGTGTATTAAATTCCGCGTATAGAATGTCGTTAAAAGTCCTGAAAAACGATAGTAGGAGAGAAAAAAAAAAAGAAAGTTGCCTCCTGTGAGGTTTGAACTCACGACCCCTGGTTTACGAGACCAGTGCTCTACCACTGAGCTAAAGAGGCTTCTGCTCTGCTCGGCCCAAGCGACGCATAACAGCGTGGCGCTCGAGGCGCCCTCCTGCGACAGCTTGGAAATCGATTTCTTTTCTCGACTCCTCTCCATGCAACGCATTGGTTAGCCGCACGACGCTACTTTTCGCCAATCCTTTTTTATTCGGCCGCTTTTATTCGCTGCGTGAATGTATTTATGCCCGATTCGTCGAATGCCGCAGATTTTTCCGATGGCTTTGTATGCATGCGTTGTGGATTTACGCGGAATATATTATAAACAGGGCGATGCTTTTATGGGATTACGCGAAATGAAAAAATCCGATATTTCGCTCGTTAGTTATACACGCTGATAATGCGCGATAAACCTTCTACCAACTGTTTTCAGGGAATGACGATAATGGCAGATCCCTACCTTATCTCGCTGGAGCTGGAGATGATGTACAAGAAGCGCCGCATCCGACACTCCAGATCCAAGCGGAATACTTCTATTCTAAAGAAAAAGCACACGACATTGTTTATGTTTGTAAAAAGTAAATTTTAACGTAGCAGGACTTATATTTAAAAGAGTATGAAAACATCCTCTATTCGCACCTCGAAGCAACTGGCATCGGCTCCGCCCTTGAGCCTCGAGCACACGTCCCATTCGACGTTCAATATTATACAGCCGCGCGTGTATATTCCACTGCAGCATCCATTGAAACTCGTATGCCGCGTAAAACCCATATAGTCGCGTTCGCAGGCTGAATGCATATTGGGTGCGTCTGTACCAAGAAGAAGAATAATGAGTTTTTTTTTTTCGCCCACTCGACTTTCCGGAAGGCTGCCAGCGCTACTGGGAATTTCGCGATTTTTGTTCGTGAAACCCGAGGTAAAAACCCGGTGTCAAAGTTTGCGAGATATTAATCATCGTTATCGTTACCGCGAGTATTATCCTGCGATAGTAGGCCATATCTGGCTTGGGGATCGGAGCAGCGAGAGGTTTTTCCGCGGTGTGGGAATTTTTTCGAAACCATATATACTAGGTTTGAAAATAAATAAAGAACAAACCGACGCGTTAAGAGCTTTATGGGTTTTTCCTCGAAAGCACTGCAATCTAAAGCTGTTATCTTAATTAAATTTCCAGTTAAACTGTAATTACTAGTTCTCGACGTCGTTCTCGCTGCTTGTAAATCAGTCAATAATATAGTCACTGGTCCTTACAGAACTATCAATCAAATAATCTTGATGTCGGATGAAACTAATTAAAAAGCGGGTCATCGCGACGATCGCAAAAAATCGGCACAAGGCCAGCGGCGACATTAGTCTCAATCAATCCTAGACGTAGAAATTCCTCCTCTTTTTTTTTACGCTTCGCAACGTCTTCCAAAAAATGTATACACACCGTCCGACTGAATTTTTCTGAGATTTCGCAGCTGCTTTTCCTTTCCGCGTATTTCAATCTCGAGGCAGGATTTCCTGGTACAGGCTCTAAACGCATAGGATAATAAAGATTGCGAGGAAGGACGCGATTGACTTCGCTGAACGAGTCGCGTGACCGATAGCGATTTCGACGCCATCATCGAGGGTAAATACACGCGTGTGTGTGTGTGTAATGCATAACGCGTATGCGTGTGTGAGTATTAAAGTGGAGAATTTTTTTTCCTGTTACGCGATCCGATGCATTATTGATGCTGGATGTGTCAGCGGGTGAAATTAAACAATTATCCGAGTTTCTCGCATTCGTATACGCGAGCGGCTCGTCATGAATTTTAAAAGGCAAATGAGGACGACGAGCCACGATTCTGTAATGACACAAGATCGAGGCTGATATGCGTGCAAAGACCGGTAGCGAGGAATCGTGAACGATGCTCTGGGCTGAATTATATCCGATATGTTGCGTACTTCCTGGCTATTGTGCGTTAAGAATTATTATTCCAATGGAATACTTTTTTTTTCTTCCTGTTATGATTGATATACCGATATAATGTATTCGTCGATCATCGAGTGTTAACAGGTGTCCCGCATTTAAATCGCGGTACCGTTGCGATCGCGATCTTTAACGGCACCCTCGTGGACCGGGATTCGATCGAGCGCGACTATTTTTGTCGGAGATCATTGCATATAAGAATGGATATCAGTTTGCACGCCGATTTTTCGGTGCATACAGACCGGCGTTTATCTCGAGGCGATAACTCTGTATGCAGAATTTATTTTCGGATTTCACGCCTTTATCGCGTCAGTCGTTGTGAGTATTTTTATTTTTTCTGTCTTATTCGATTTTGGAGTATCATGCATCATCGCGGAGAAAGATTCCGTTGTTTGCTTTCAATGAAACAGATAATGGATTCAATTAACTGCAGATCTCGCCGAGTTGAGCACGTAGATTAGTGAGAAGAAAAATTGATTTGGTCTTAATGTTTGCATCCAGTTGACGGAAAGCATTGAAATATTTCTCTACGACTGTACTGGCTAGTTGAAAAAAAAATCGATAATAGACATCCAGTTATGCCTATGTCAGTAAGTATAAGTCGTCTGGAAATGTGTTTGTAATCAGATTCAGCACTTTCAATTGAAGTTAACTAAGCCATCTAGCACTAACCACGGGATGTCTTAATTTTTGATACGAGATCGCGCGCAAAGATCGGTAAGAATCGTTGCGAAGATTGTTACTTCCTGAGCTATGTCAAGAATAGTATCATGCATATCAAGAAGACCAACATCGATTTTTCTTCCCACTAATCTGCAATTAATCGAGTCTATTATCGCTTTCATTCAAGGCAAACAACGGAATCTTTCTTGATACTCCAAAACCGAGCTAGCTACTAAGAAAAAATATAAATACTCAGTACAACGGCTGATGCGCGATAAATCCTCGAAATCCAAAATTAAATTGTGCATACAGAGTTATCAGCTCGAGATAAGTACCGGTCTACAGAGAAATCCACGATGCGCTTATGCAACGAGCGCGTTTCTCGTATTATCGAATTCCCAAAAGACTTCCAACATGAAAAAGCCGTAAGTAGAATACGAGGATAATACAAGCTTGATGCTAATCACAAAGAGCGCTCGATAAAAGCACGAAACACACAGTTCTCGTACAGCGATAGATTCGCGATCGGTTGAATTATAACCTGGTCCCTATAGAGCGGCGGCGTCTTCTCGGAATAGTTGTCACGGCGCCGCTGGAGATCGTGATCGAAATAGTCCCGCGACTTATAGACAAGAGCTGTCAACAGTTCGTGGAAACGGCTCGCTATGATCGAGGGAAAACGAGTGCCTCACCTCACGCGTCGTGCGCGCACGCGAAGGCAATTTCGTCGGATATCATATCGGTATGCTGCATCTCTATGTGTATAATCTATATAGCGCACGTGTTTGTCCATCGTCCGATCGTTATATAGTTTTTCTCATCGCGCCTCTGAATGAATAGCGGCAAACGCGATCCGACGCTTATGCGGCGAGTAGAGTATAATCAGAACTGACGCGTTCCGCTTTGAGGTTAGGTCACTTTGAGGTTAGGGCGGATTATGCACGCGCGCGTGCAGCGTATATATACATTGCGCTTGAGTTTTCTAGGAAGAGCCGCCGGCATGGACGTAAACAAGAAACTCGCGCTCGCAAGATTAAACGGCGCCCTCTCTCTCTCTCTCTATCTCTCTCTCTTTCGTGTTTGCGCAGTTCGTCTCTCGTTAAATCTGTTTTCAACTTATATAGACTCGCTACTGTGCGCTACTGCGACACTTATTTAAGCGAACGCTAATTGATTTCTCCGCAGTGTTGCACAGAGTATATAGCGGGATGATTGACGAGCGAAAATTGCTATTCCGTACTAGTGCGACATGTTTTTAATTTTCAGCTGCGGTTATGACTTATTATCTCTGCTGGCTCCGATGGTTCGCGGAAAGCACGCGAGGAATCTATGAGCGAGCGTTGCATTATTCGCTTGATTGGATTGAATGCATTTAATTAACAACGCGCGAGAGGGAATGAGCGGTGCGTATATAACGAGCCTAAAGTGAGCGCTTTGTACGATAGCCATCGTATAAAGTCAATTATGCTTTCCAGCGAAATCTGCAATTTTTCACTCGGAGCGACGGTAGCCGCCATTAGCTATAGGAAGCCGCAGAGTCGATCAATCAAGCATCGATCATTAATTCTCGAGACGGCCATTTACGTCGAATCCGCTTCCCTAAACGCGAAAATAATCCACTTCCCACATCTGACTCTCTCTCTCTCTCTCTCTCTCTCTCTCAGCGGGTGTCCAAAACCGGCGACTACGTCGCTTCTATTTAAAAAGTCTCAGCGCGCACGTGTCGTCAAAAGGGATGAGCCCCCACACACTCGGCTCGCGCGGAGTATATAGAATCAACGTCTCTCCGAGAGGAGAGAAACCGAGGATGAAAATTACGATTGAAAAAGCGTGTGCGAGACGAAGATTACACCGTTGTTGATTACAATACAGGATTGATTCAATGGATGGGGGATCGGAGCGTATTATTAGGGCCTCGAGCCGAGTTCGAGAGTAATTACCGATAATTCGATGCACCCTATTCCCCGAATCAGACCGACGCGTTCGCGCGAAGGATTTACGTACGCGTCCGAGGAAACCCAGTCGATATCGACGACATCCCACGCGCTACGACGCGGCGGCGGCGGCGGCGGCTGCTGCTGCTGAATCATCGAATTTTCTCTTTTCACTCCCTCGCACTCGTGTTATAATACGCCCACGACGTGTCTCCTACCTGCGGTTCACGCATTCGACTCCACGCACACAATACGGATATCGAACGTCTTGGATGTATACTTTCCTGTAGTGTAAATTTAGAGAGAGGGAAAATCCGGGGGCGCAGCCAAAAATACTCGCGTGCTATATACACACACACACACAAATACATACGGCGCCAGTCGACGAGGATGACGAAAGCTTAACGATCCGCGGCGTCGCGAGATATACGGTTTTAGACGCCGCCGCGCTGATGCAGTCGATCGTCTTTTATGCACGCGCGCGCGACCCTGACTATTGCGAGTTTGCCGGACTTGAACTTTGCCTATATACATACGTACGTGTCAGCTGACGTCCCGAGAGTGTCGCGTTATTTTTTTTTTTTTTCTTTTTTTCCACGCGATCGTTATATTGTATACAGCTTTATTGGCTTTCTCGGGTGTTTTCGAAGGAACGTCGGCGGGCTCGCACACGAGGCTTCCCGGAATCGACTGGCGCTGATTGTTTTTCCATGCTTTTCCAATAAGACTTCGGCCCGCGCTTGTTTATCTGCGGCAAGGCACAATCGATAAGGCTTCGGAATTGATTGCTTCAGAAAGAGATACGAGCTTTCTACACTCTCTCTCTCTCTCTCTATATATATGTAGGTCTTGCTTTTTAATTTTTTAATTGAAGCGACGAATCCGTTTGTTTAAACTATACATAGCGCACAAGATATACGAACGAATATTGGTCAGTCTTTTTAATCGAAGCAAAGGGCCAAGTCCGTTCAACGATCAAAGTGTTCCGGGAAGAGAAAGTTTTAATGGCTCAATATTAGCTCTTTCATCATTGCATCGCGGGATTTCTCGCGAAAAGGGAAAAAGCTTCTTTCCGAGAAGCGGAACTTTCCTCCAAGCCCAACCGTCGAGAGACTTTGTAGAGTAAGTATAAAGGGAGAAAAACGATATCGAGACACTTCGCACGTGTATAACCGAGATAAAGGAGCGAGAGTGGATTGTAAATATTTTAAGGGCTACGCCGATGCATCGATTCCTGCGATGCAGTACGCCGAATCATGATTCGAAAATTCGATCGAAAACAAAAGTTATAACGCCCTGTCATAATCCCCCCCCCCCCCCCCCCCCCCCGTGGCGAGAGGACTACATTATAATACGTTTAAGAAAAAGCTCTATTCCTCGAAGCGATTACGTTAAAACAAGAAAAAGCCGCGAAGCTGCAGCAGCGGAGCAAAGAGATTTCTTCGCTTCCAGGAAGTCGACGAATCGCCTCTATATACCCCAACGCAGCTCGCGTATATATACTTCGTCGAAGGAGTATAAGGATTATAAACGATCTTCCTCTCTCTTTCTCTCGTCGCTCCTTCGCTGCAGCTCTTTCTCGCGAGTGTATTAACCCACGAGCAAAGGGAGAGAGAGAAAAATAAAACTTGGCGGACCCGGGCAGGAGAGAGAGAGAGAGAGAGAGAGCTCGCGAAGTATGCAAAACGAAGAGAAAGTGCGAAGAGGGGCTGGGCAGTGATTAGGAGCGTCGAGGGGGCGTCGAACGCAATTTATTTTCAAGATGCAGCCGAAGGGAGAATTGAGAGAAAGATTATTTTTTCTGTTACGTTTTCGAGCTTGGGAGCCAGGCGGAATAGTTAATTATTCGCTCTACAAATTTCAACGAGAACAATTCGCGTTCAGCTGAAATTTGAATTGCATTGAGGGATTGCGTATAAAGTATACATATATAGTTGAAGCTGAATTGAGTCGGTTCTCGGAAATCTTCAAAGCCGTAGAGAATAGAATTGGGTCGAGCACGATTCTGGCTGCTTCGCCGAGTGATGGAGCTGAACATTGTTTTGGTTAATTTTGGAGTGCAAATGGAATAAATTGTTGATAAGCATATATCAAAGGTTCAGAAAACGAAGATTCACAACGGAAGAACGTCGACATCTATACGTTTCTCATAGAATCCAACAGCGCGCGTACCGGTAGTTGGCAAGGCAGAGCTCTGCATCGCACTTTACTCGTGTTTTACGCCCACGCTTTGTTTTGCAATTTGCGTTTTTCAAAACGACGACATCCGTAGGAGCGAAAAGTGTATAGAAGACGATGTAACGATAAAAAGAAACGTGCTGCTAGTAGCATGGGGGAATGTCGTTTTCGAAAAGATAAAGCCCGATAATCTCTTTACACTTATCCAATTATTCTTGATAAGTACGCAGTAGATCCCTAAGAAGGGATCAGTGCATTCGTGTATAAAGTCGAGAACTTACATCTCGGCTATACTCCCATAAGCCTCTCCGAAGTAAAAGTATAGATTCAAATTCTAACGCTCGAATCGCGAGGGCAATTGAAATTTCGTCGACGCAGTGCTTAGGTATATACCCCAAAAGTGTTTGTTTATTTTGAAAAATCATCGCGCGTTCTTCGAAGCTCTATGCAGTGTAAAATTTCAATTTTTAAAAATTCCACAGAATTGCGCCCGCCGACATGTCGAAAACAACAACAACAACAACAACAACGATCTGCATAATCGCAGCCCTGACGTTTTCGCTGCTTTTGGACAAGACGGCGGCTTTGGATCTGCTCTTGGGAAACCGCGAGCCAGGAGACAAACTCCTGCAGAAGAGCCGAATGTACGACGCTATTCGCGATCCCGAAGGACCAGCTATCTTGTGGAAGGTCTTGACGGGCGATGGAAAATCGACGATCAGCCAATTGGTGATACGCGACAGGACGCAGGGCTGTGGCACGGTCGTACCCATAAACGGTGGACCTGGCTCGAAATTCGTCGTTCTTCAACTCATCTCGGCGAAGGAAAATCCGTCGAGCTGGGATTGCACTTCGGATTACAGCGTCGAGATTTACGGTTTATAAATGCATCGATATTTGCTTTTTTTTTTTTTATAATTAGAGATCTGTACTCGTTGAAAATTGAAAACAGGATGTATTGCGTAAGCGTCGAAGATCGTTGCGACATCTTTCGGTTGGTATAGTGTAAACTGCTTGTTGAAAGGATTTCTACCTTGTCTGCGCTGTGAACGCTGTACACGCGTATGTCAATAAAACAGATAACTGCATCGTGGTGTAATTCTTCTACCTGTCCCCTATATACACCTTATGAAAAATCGGTTGCACCGGAAGGTGATAAGGTGCAATACCGAGAACAATAATGGCTGCTTTCGTGAAGGCAAACGCATACGAGTCGAAGAGATAAGGATATTAAGAGGTAAATATAACGGAACAGCGACGGGAACAAACATTAGCCTTGTCGTTAAAATTCGAACTTCCCAGAGGGATCGCTTTTGTGCGAGTACGCACGATAAATTTTCGTTGCCTTTTCTCGATGCGATTTTCCGAAAATGTTTGCAAACTTTATTCGACGATTGGAAGAAGCGAATCGCATCACGTATTTCGATTCGCGGGAATCTTTAGCGATTGCTTTTTCTCGTCAATAAAACGGAATCGATGAGAGATCGCGTGCAAAGATGCAATGTTCGTTGCATTGTTACTTTCTGACTACAGAGAGCGATGTGAACAATGCAGATTTCGAGGAAACCAAAAACGCCGTGAGTAGACTATGCATCCTTGATAAAATGAGCGCATATCAATAAAAATCGCGTCGATTCGAAAGCCAACCGATCGACCATACCGATTTCGTAATTCTCACAATTACCAACTTTCGTTCCCCCTTTCGTACACCTATATCCTCTAACCCAACGTCATCGCGCATCTCGCTATACCGTTGCCTCTTCTCTTCTCTCCGCAGCTGAAGAACCGAAAAAAAAAAAACGAAATTTCGTCGAGAGAGTCAGAAGCGGCGGGCGGAAGCGCGATTGTCTCTTCTCTCTTTCTCTCTCTCTCTCGTGCAACTATTCCAGACGGCGCGTAACGGACCACCTCTCGTATACGTCTACTATACGTACGCGTGCACGCAGCCGTGGAATGCGCCGTTGCTATACTTTCCTACGCTGGAAGATTTTTTTTTTCGACTTTTTCGATATATCTGCAACAGCAGCAGCCGTAGCCCCTACTGTCAATGGGTTAAACTTCTCGCGCACGTGAGAGCTGCGCGCAACGGTTACAGCGCTGCTACCGCGATTTTATTGTAGGTAAGTACGTGTAAGCTGTGTTCTGTGATAGGTGGTCTTATACATATAGGTATATACGTGCGAGAGGCGGGTATTTCAATTCGAGGGTAATTAGAGCTTCTTTACCAGAGCGCGCAGAGGAGAGAGTGTATATAGGATGTAAGTTTGTAAGATTATACGGAAATCTCGGTTGGATTTTGGGCAGTTTTTTTATATGCATTTAGATCGCTCGCTTTGCTTCGTGCTAATTGGACGGCTTTTATTATGTACGCACAGGCTCAGCGGCTTAATTGACACACTAATTCAATTGTTCGCGCTGCGATCGGTGATGTGATCGCAGGTTGCACGTGTGCTTATATTGTAGCAGTATACCTATGATATTTGAGGAATGTGTATAGCTCGAGTTTATACCCGCTGCAGTGATCTCGTTGCGAGAAAAACGAAGACGATATCGTTGTACTACCGATTAATCGGCATAGGTGAAATGGGCATGGGTATACGATGAGTGTAATGACACAGTGGAACTGTGCACGAGCATCAGTGCTATCTCACGTTACACTTTTTTTCCCTTCCGGGCTCGATTTGTATATTCGTTCGAAGCGCGAGCTAAGTTCTTCAAGACATCGGCTATGAGGATTGGCCACCTTGGACGTTATATCGATACATTTTGCAAGAGTATCCTGTCTTATATATTTTATCACGATAATAAGATATAGCCAACATCCAATCCAACAAAAGTCGAGCACATCGACTCACGCAACGGTATAGGTAAGCACATTTCGAAACGCAGAGCTCGACGAAGCCCATAAGGTATATTTCTCGCGCTTATCCCCGCGAATTCACACAATACCCCAACCTACATACATCGCGTACACAACAAAACCCCGCTCGATCATTGAAGGTAATTACTCTCCTCCTTCGCAGCTCTCTCTCGCTCGGCGCGTTTTTTAATTATTCACTTTACAATACATTTATACATAGCCCTCGTAACGCGGAAGAGTATACGCAGAGACTCTCTCGCTCTCGAAAGAGTGGGTCAATTTTCAGCTCCTTTTTTTGCTCCCCGAATAAATTCCGCGCGTGACTGACGAAAGCGTGGCCAAAGGTACGTGCGACTTTTTGATCAAGGGTGGCTTTGCTCTTTTTTTTCCTCGACATCGCAGCATCTCAGGCACTGTTTGCACACCCGCCGCGGCCGAGAGAAAAGAGGCACTTTTTTTAACTGGCGCATTCTCTGCGCACGGACTTTATAAATCTCTCACATACGTAATTGCGGGAGAAAGGTCTTTCCTCAATTTCGAAAATAAAGAATTCTCGGGTATTCCGCGAGAAAAAAAAGTCTATAAAATATAGCCCTGCAGTACACGAGGAGAGAAAAAAAAAGGTGAGCGTACGTGTTCGTGTGTGCGAGGCTCGATGAAAAATTCATTGACATTCCCGGTAAACCGGCGCGAAGATTTGAACGCCCGGCGAGGCCTGAAATAATGCAGCCACCGACGTGCGAGGCTTTACAGTTAACGCTACTGCGCTGACGACTGATTGATTTCTTTCTCTCGCCCGATGCGACGCGGCTGTCCTTTATTATTTTTTTTTTTCTGCTCGACGTGACTTTTCGCTTTTGTTATCGTGCATTTTTTCCCGCTTTCGAATTTCGCCGCGGCTAAAATTGTTAGATGCGCGACGGCTTCGGAAAAAGATAGCATCACACAGCGCGTTAATTGCAAGGCTTCGATTAGCGGTACAGATTATTTATTAACGTACGGGAGAGGGACTATTTGTACGTAATATTATCTAATTTCGCGCGAGCACAGGTACAACACGGAGTGTCTTTAAGCGCGGCGAGTCCTTTCACTTGTCGGTTATCCCCAGCCGTAAATTCTTCATATCGGCCTCTGCTCATCGCTTCGCACAATGACTACCCTATGATCCTTTTCATTAGGAGGCGCTTTAACGTCTCTCTCACGACTTTTTTAATTTACGCGCGAGCGATTTTTTTTTTATTCCGCGGAGTCATCAATTCGGGACGCTGATAATCGTGTTTCTTTCGCGACGACTGCAGGCGTTAATCTGCGCGAGAAACTATAGCATGAGACTTTTTTCTCTCTCTCGTATATGGTCTTATCGGGTATAGAGCTATTTTTAGCCCGAGGATTCACCCTCGTACAGAGAATAAACCGTTTTTGTTGCCGCTTGCATTCCACGATTCGGAAAACCCACACGAAGTGTAAGAAAAAAAAAAAAAAAAAAAAAGAGATCACCGCGCTTTGGTGTAAAAATTGGCTCTAGCGCGTAGCTGCAGCTCCGTCCCGTTACGCGCCGGCGCGCTATATGCTAATCGCATTTCGTTAATTGTTCGCTCCGGCTATTCCCACGCGACTGATACAGTATACCTGCGCCGTGGCTCTGCGCGCGCTTGGCCCAGATTAATTGGGCCGGCGAGCCGCGAGTGTTGTTCTTCAAAATTACGATTTATCACCGAGCTTTCGGTTATGCTCTTTGAATGCGTTAATTGCTCTCGGTTATATGTTTATGAATTTTTCCTTTCTTTTCAGCTTGTTTGAGCGAGCCGAGTGAGTGCGTGGAAGAAAGTTGCGAAAGAGGCGACGATCACTTTGCAAGCGCTTTGACGTTTCGATTAATTTTTTACGACCTTTTCGGGAAATTTGCCATGCTTGTTATGTATAGAGGCATACTTTGATTCTTGTTCTTTATTGAAAATTTCGAAATCAATTAAGCTCGAGAGGTCTTAGGAGCCTTGGTTTCTAATTCAATTGCGCGATAAGCTTATCGCAACGTGCGCAGCGTGAATTTTTATCGGTGGTCAGCGAGTATAAAAGTCTTACTAGAGAGCTTTTTTAAAAATGAAACTCTTCTCTGGTGATTTCTATCACTGCAGGTAAGCGCACAATCTTAATACCGAATATATTTAAACGATATCACTTTCATCTCAGCTGGCCAAGAAGAGGACTGTCCAGCCAAAGCAGCCTCCTACTGCTCAGGACTACGTTACGTACACTCTCAGATAACTACAGACCCGGCTGCAAAATGCTGCTCAACTCCTCCGGCTATCGTCAGACGGCACACTGCGTCTGCATCAACAGGGCCAACACTCGCGCATCTGGTCCGATTTCCCTTGTCGATGAGTGCCTGCGCAGAAGACACCATCAGATGCAATTCCGAGCTGTCGGAGCCGACCTGCAAAATGGTGCAATCACGTGAGACTGGATATAGGCAGGTTCCGTATTGCGTTTGCCTCGACAGATCCAATCCGGACCACTGGCAACTCAAAGCGTCAGCTTGGGAGGCGAAAGATTCATGGATCGATTGCACGGAGAGCCATGCCGAGTTTTCGCGAGCTTACCGCGAATCGGTCACTTGCAAGATGACCAATCAACCGCGACAGTCTCAGGAGCATCCCGAATTCGTGGTACAAGGAATCGATCGAGGCGTATACTCGGGTTTTGGAATCTGTCGCTGAATCGAATGTACGGTAGGTTCGTTTGAAAAGCATCAAATTCGCGGAACACCGCGAGAGCCTCTTAAATCAAGTCAGACATACATACATACATATCGAAAAGTTCAACACGACTCGGTCTCCGCTCTATACAAAGCAAATCCTTTATCCCGTACATCCCGTCCTTCGCCGCCGCACATACGCGCTTTTCACAGCCTCGAACTGGGTTAAGGAGATTCTCGCGGTGGCTCGCTCGACTATTTTTATTCCACAAGTATATACGCTATTTTATTTCATTTTATTTTATTCCCCTCTCTGTCCTTCTCTCTTCCATTTAAGCTCGACGCACCAGGATCACTCACGACGATCCTTTGTCGCGCGACGACATTAATATCGCCGATAATTTTTCACAATCGCGCTCGCCGCAGCATCTTCCTATCATCCTAAGGTCAACACTCGCGAAATCCTCCTATAATCGCTTGGAATTTCGGTGCAGGTGTCGTTGTCTCTTTCTCACTCCCTCGCAGATACATACGGTATACAGAATCCGCGTATACACACGAGCTGCGAAAGAAGGAGTGAGAGCGCGGAGGAGAAGCGTCGTCGGTGGGGGCAGCCGCATAAGTAAGCGCCGGCTTTAGGAAAAGTCTTCATTCCGATAGTGAATCCACCGGCACACGCGCGCACTCGAGGACGGTCTGAAAAAAAAAAAAAAACAATCGAAATATTAATTACAATCATTCCAGTCGACGCATGTCGGCTACGAGCCGTCGCGTGTCTCGCGAGTGATTAGGAGAAGATTTCGAAGCTCGAGGTTGTCCCGACAGCAGCTGAAGCTTATACTCCGAAGAGGACGACGACGACGACGACAGGTGTGTTGGTGTGTATGTGTGTGTGTGTGAGAGAGAGAGAGACGCTATCGCCGTTTCCGTTGGCAAGTTTACGAGCAGTATAGTTCTTTGGGTTTCGGATATGTGCGAACCGCGAGCGTACTAACAAGACGTGTCGAAGGTCGTGCACGCTTGAGAGATCTCATCGGTTTGCACCTTGCGCGCCTTCTTCTTTTCTTTGACTTTTTTTTTCTTCGTTCTTTTCAACACTCGTGTGTGTGTGTGTGTGTGTGTGTGTGTGCCGACGACTCGTGTTTAGTGGTCGATGAACCCTCAGTCGCCTTTTTTCGGGTAATTAGCGGGCAAATATTTGAATTTCGAAATATGGAAATCGCTTTTTTCTCCTTCGAGTGCAACGCATACAACATTACGTAGCTTGACTAGCTATAATAGATAGTACAAAAAAAAAAAAAAAAAAATCGTTTAAAATCGAGGCTCTCGTAGCCGCTTTAATATAATATCGGCGCGCTCGTATCACATGTACACGTATAGCATCCGACTTTAGACAGGCGTGACGCGCACCCGTTATTCCGTGAAGAAGACCAACAATGCATGTCGAAATATTGATTTGAGGGAGTTTCGCGCGCATTCGGAATGCGAAATCGAGGCCGCGATGCAGCAGACAGCGCACGCACTGGAAATGTAATTCCCAGTAGCAGAGGTATAAAATATAAAGGAGAGAATCGGGCGCACGCGCAAGCGCGCGACAATATGCCTAATCTACTTTTCGAGCAGCGCTTCTGCGGAATCCGAGAAGCCGAAATCACGTGTATATATATATATATATATATATATATATATATATATATATAGGTGTACGTACAAGCGATCTCTCTCACGCGCGCATAATCGGAGCGCGAACGCGAGAGAGCCGGAATTTAATCGAAGTGCTCTATCGAAGCGAAGAAGTGAAAAAAAGAATTACGTACAGGAGCTCGAGCGAGCCAACCCGCAAATTCGCTTGACACAGTTTCCGAGCGCGAGCGTCGCGCGAAAGATTTGTCGCCGCAATTACATTCCGCGGAACGTTTTATTTCTCACGACGTGCTTCACCGCGATGTATATATATATATATATATAGTATACTGCACACATACGCGAACACCTGCGCTAGATCAGATACGATAGCAGGCGACGAAACTGGCTTTTCGGCCCCGAACTACGTTGGCGAATAAACGAGGCGGTGGCCGAAAAAGTGAAATTTTTCGGCTCTAGAAAGCTCCACATAATAGCATTGCATGCGCGTACGTATACACTCATACGGTTATGGGACGGGTTTGAAGCTTGCCAAATCCGGAGTTACGACGAGATGAGCTTCTGTGCTAGCGCGGACTAATTTAAAAAGATCTTTCAAGCCGACACCTTATGCCTAATTAAACGTTTAACGAGCTCTCGCAGCACCGAATTTCGAGCGCCGACGAAGGGAAAGATAAAGCAGCGACCCGCGCGATCCTCGTTAATGGGCCGAACGAGGCATAACTGCATACTCGGAACTGAGTCGGCGAGTCAGAGAGAAAAAAAAATTAGCCACCGCCGCAACGCGCTTAGCTGCGCGCAGCCGTCAAAGAGAAGCACAACTCCGAAGTTTCGCAGACTTCCGATAATTATATTTCTCGTGTATTGCGCAACTATGGCTTGTTTAATTTGCCGCGAAGAAGAAGTAGGAGGAGGAGGAGGCGCGATTCAATATAGCGCGCGCAGCGACGGCCTCTATTAGCGCGGAAATTGAGTTGTGGGATAGATTTTCAAAGATCGGATACCTACAAACGCATGTCGCTCGTACGGTTCTCTTGATTGCTTCAATTTCTCTCGCCTCCTATACACACGCGGTCGTCTCACTTATATGCGCACGTTCTAGGAACTAACGAATTTCGACGGGTCCACTTAAGGCCTGGCTTCAATTGACAAAGGGCCCCGAGAGAATTTGCGAAAAGGAACAAAATTCTATAATAATGTCCTTTCCGCGAAGGAGCAATTGGCGGCGCAGTTGCACGCGATATTTTCGGCCGGGGCTTTATTTATCGGCCAATTGAAATGTACGAGAGCGCCTTGGACTGGAGCCAGCTGCCGGAGAGAGAGAGAGAGAGAGAGAGAGAGCTTGTGTTATATGCCTTGCGGGACTCGCGCCGAGCGGCTTTGTATAAGGGTTGGTATTGCAGTGCTTTATCGATTTGAATTTTCTCGAGGCTCGCCTCCTTTGAATCCTGATTCCGGAATGTTCTTCTCTCGGCGCCGGTCTAACTCTGTACACGCGAATTTATCTCAGCTTTTACATTTTGAGAGAATTACGAGCGAATTTTTGGCGGAGCATTATTCATTAAGTTGACGCATCTGATAAGGATTACCCGCTGACACTTTGTTGAGAAAAAAAAAAAATTCATTCTTGCACCTTGATATGGGTCAGCAGGTAATCCCTGTCGCCAGATACAATCATCATTCATCAAGGCAAAATTCATCCATCACTCCGTTCGACGTCCTTACACTCTCGCGGTACAAAAATCGCGATGCAAACGTCAGCTCGTTACACAAAGCTTATATTCCCGTTCGCGGTAAATACCACCGAGTCCGGTAAAAATCTCAGGGAATTAGAAACACGAGCTCTCCTATATAACAGAGACGTATTCGCGTGTACGCAGTAAGAAAGCGCGGTAGCCCGGCGCGCGTCGATAATCGCACCTTATCGCGCGAGATTCACGAGATTCCCCGATGGTCACGTTTCGTTTGCTCTCGCCGCTCGCGCGCGCGCATTACAATGCTGCTATTTTCATAACAATTTAAAAGTCCAGTCCGAGGCTCTCGTTAAAGACCCCCTGCAAGAGAGCTTTACAGTTACGCGAATGTTAATTTCGATGCCGGGCCTTTTTTTTCCTCATTCGAATGCACGCACGTGCCCGCGCAGTCGCGGCATTTTTCCTACATAGATGTGTATACAGGAGAGCGAGAGAAATGCACATACACAGCAAGTTTTTCACGGGTTACGTTACGCGCACTTGTAAAGGGAGAAACGTAATACACCAAGTACACGAGCGCGACATTGTAAGGAGTTTTTACATAATTTCCGTGTCATCGAAATACATTAGCTGCGTGTGGCACGTGAGTTACATAATATTCCCTACGCGCTGGCATCGCGTTACGAGAATTCCTACGTGCGCGTACTTGTAATCGCTCCCGGTGTACACAATACATTGATTCTTATACGGTTAAGATTCGCGCGCGAGCTAATACGGGATTCTTTTCTCGTGCGGCATCTTCCTCTCGCATCGCATGACGGGGATGACGAGCAAAAAGTCATCGATGTCAAAGCAACCGCTAATAGAATCATTCATATATCCTCTTCTCCCACAGTCATTCAGCTGTCATTTTTCAACTATATCAATCGCGTTAGAAAAAAAAAAGAAGACAACAGTGGAAAAGAAGCGGCTTGTATATGTATACCCACCCACAACAATGGTTCACACGCGAGACTATACACGAGTGGTTTTTTCCCTCTATCTCTCTCTCTCTCTAGAGGGAATTGCGGTATACACACTCGTCAGTCGCGTCACGCCCACACAAATCAATCGACTTGTGCGAATCTCCGAGGTGGTGTCGAGCGGCGCCGGATTTTTTTCGCACGCCTCGAACCGAATGCAGATGAGACCGGTGCTACCGGTAAGACAGCGTTTACAAGTGCATTCTATCCAGACGCTCGAAATTGAGAAAAAGCCGCCGCGAGATCGACGATGGCGAGGCGAGAAAATCAATTAAAGAAACATGCGCAGATATCGATCCGGGCTAATTTCTCCAAATTGCCTCCCGACAATGAGCGCGATATTCAAATCAATCAGACTCGCCGACAAAAGACCACCCAAACCGCGCGCGAATCGATCTCGATCCACATGTGAGGAGGAGGATTCACCTGCCCGCGATTCATACGCGTAAGATACATGATACATTCCGCGAGATCGTCAATTAAGCAGGGGTAAACATATTTGCTTTCTAGCTCCTTTTTTGTCGGCGATCTAACGGTGAAAGTCGCCGTGTCGATGACTCGCGCAACGGCAGCACACCACAATGGGCCGTGTACGAAAAGCCATGTATATACGCGACTTTTTTTCTCGCGAATACACACTCACGCACGTGTCTGTCTGCGCGCGCCGTACACAATAAAGCAATGACTCTCGAAAGTCTCGTAGGTTTTTGGGATACCGCCGCTGACCTTCATTTTCACCGGCGAGAAAGAGAGACTTTTGGTGTGAGATCGCGGAAATAGGCATTGTTGTCCTGGAGAGTTATATGCAAATTTCTGCCGGTGCGAGAAAGTGCTGCTACTGGCTGGATGATTGGTGTCTTTGACGTATATGCGCAGATATTTTCGGCTGCTTACGCAGAGAAATTTGTATCTTGAGTTATTTCTGCGCGCTGAGCAAACATCCTCCGCTACTTTCGATAAACAGGCCAATTTGGAGTAAGATAACTCGACGGTATTTTTATAATAATACGATAGGATACCTCGAAAGCTTACCTCTGCGATATGTCCTTAACGGTCGAGGCTACCGATAAAACAGATCTCCGGTGTCGGCGAAGGTACCGGTAACCGGTGAAAGGTATACAGCTCGCGATGGTACATACACACACACTATGCAGCATCGGAGATCGGCAGAAGCAACGGGAAGACACCGAGGTGTACAGCGTCTATTCGCCATCAGGTGTCGGCTGCGTCGTCCTACAAGTGCGGCGTTTAGTTATTACTTTTTCAAAAATAAAACATACCATTAACGATCGTATATCATCAGCGTGAATAAACCGCTGCGAACAGGTTTCTCAAATTAATGCACGCGCATAAAAATAATCTCAGGCGTAAAGCGAGCCTTAGAATATTTACGATCTCGCTATTAAAATAGAACGATCCCATTCGATCCGTTTGCAAAAAAAAAAAAAAAAAAAAAAAAAAAAAAACCAATGTCGCGAAGAAAGTGTACACACAATATAATCCCATAGCGCGAAAGTGTCTCAAATTCAATAATCTCACGCCGTAAAGACACCTCTCTCTAGCTCCGAAAAAACAATGTACAGAAGGCGAAGCGGCTCGTTTATTATACGCATCATCACGCTCTCTTTCTCCTCGCAGAAAAAGCCGGGTCGATCGGTAACGAGCGCTTGCGCGCGAGAAAGAAGCCAAGCGACGCGTGTTATTGAGTGATTATGGGGACACACGCTGCAAAAACTTGTATCCACTGCAAACACGCCTCTGTACGTCGAAATGAATCTCGCGTTGTTTTTCTCTCCTTGGTCCTCTTCGCGGGAGAGACGTTTTATACATATCTCTCTCTCTCTCTCTCCTCTTCCTACAGGTGTACATTCCTCTTCTTCTTTCGCTGTGCGCATCTCCGCCTGAAAATTCGAGGAATTTATTGCAGACGTTGCTATCAATCCAATTTTCCCGAACACGTGCGCGCGCCGCGATCCGCCGGGAAAAAACGATAACGAGCGCCATAATTTTCGGTAAACAGCCTACAAGCGCGCTGCAGTAGGATAGACCGAGAATCGTAATTGAACACGAGCCGAGAGAGTCAGGGCGTAAAAATGACCCCCGACGGCCTTTAATGGCATACAGAGAGAGAGAGAGAGAGAGAGAGAGTCTGACTGAGTGAGCTTAGACTCGTTTTATTACCTCGAGGATTTATACGCTCGCCATTCTTTATAATTAGAGAGAAATTCGCCCTTTTTCCGACGATAATGCCTTATACAACGAGATATTTTACGAGCGTGTCTCAATCGCCTCGTACACACTATGTGAAAAACTAACCTATACGTCCACGCTATACTTGCATTATAGGCAAACATGACCGGCCGGCTCCTCCTCGTCCTCGCGCTGCTGGCGGTTCACCTCGTCGACGGCGGGGCAGATCCGATTCCAGAGCCCTGCCACAAGGCCCAATTGATCTGCGAGCAGCTGCTGAAGAGCGTCGGAAGGAGCAATAATGCATCGGAAGCAGCCGCGGGTGACGGCAAGGCGCTCAAGGGCGGCGTAGAGGGCGTTGGGAGACAGGTATGCGCGGCGGCGCTTCGATCAGTCTGTCTAAGGTATTATGGTATATTATTGTAGAACGTGTTTTTCAGACGGAGCCCAACGCGAAGCTTCTGGACGACTCGAGCCCGCAGGAGTCGAACGGCGTCAACTCGCGACAGCACAAGGCTCTCTTCGTCGACTATCCCGCGTCGCAGCGCGTTTATCAGGTATATATATATACACACACACACACACACAAGTATTATACGGTACAAGCTTGTAAAAAACTGCCTGTATCGGCCGAATCCGCAGGACAAGAGGAGCAGTAGCGTCCGGAAGAAGCATCAGAAAAAGCCACCGGGCAAGAGCAAGAACAAGAAGCCGGAGAGCGAGATCTTCTTCGTACGACTACCTCCCACGCCGTACAGCTACGTGCCAGGGCTGGGCTACATCTCGCAGCCGCCGTCATTTTCCACGGCGTCGCTGGCGGGCTCGCTTGCGAAGCCGCAGAGGAATCCCTTCATTAAGCTGCCGATCGACTTCGTGAGCAACGGCAAGCCCACCGCTGTCTATCGCTGGCCACCGCGAGCACCTCCGTCCAAGCAAAAGCCGAGCAAGACTCATCATCAGAAGTACAGGCCGGACAGTCCGATAATTAAGCTGAACAGGGGCCCGTACATTTTCGACGGTAGGCCCAAGAGCGTCTATCTCATGAAGAGGAATCCCGCGACGAGGCCTAATCGATTCTGAGGTGTCTATAGTACATATTACAGGCTGTAAATAATCGTTGCGATTTCTTTTGATTCATTCGACTCTACATTTTTTGTTTTTCTTTTTGTTGGTCAGGTCTTGAGAGAGAGAGAGAGAGAGAGCATCAAAATTAGGATAATCGTTGCGAGGTATGCCGGGAGTGTGAGAGAGAGAGAGAGAGAGAGGGACAGTATAATAAATTGACGCGCGAGTTCTTTCTTTCTCTCTCTCTCGGCGATAAACCAAAAATTTAAGAGAACGAGAGAGGGAATCCGATTACGAGGTGTAGTAGTGTAGCGAGAGAGAGAGAGATCCTTTTTCCGAGGATAATCGCAGGCCGATCTTCTCCCGCGGCGATGTGACTATATAAGAGTCGCCGCGCTCAGTGAGAGAGAGCAAGAAAGAAGAAAAGGGGCAGCCAGAGAGAGAGAGAGAGAGAAGAGCTCTCGCATTATGGGAATTGAATGATGCAATTTAGAGCTGGATTGTCTTGCGGTCGCGGATAAATCCTGCGTTTATGCTTTATTCCGGGCTCGTATACCGTACAACGTCGCGCTTTGATCCTCTCGCCGTGTATGACTGATGATGATGACTGCGTAATGGATATCATTGATTTGTTTGAGGATCACAGACGCGGACGCCGACTCGGATCGTATATGTGCGTGAGCTTTTTCTATCGCTTTTTCTCTTATAGTAATTCAATTTTGTGATTTATCCTGCCTGCATTTATATAAGTAAGTGTAAGTTTACGAAAATCAAACGAATATGTGCTGTACGTTTATATAATGTATAAGATACGTAGGATATATTTATTGTATAAGCCAGCGCTCGGCGTATACGTGCGTAGATTTTAAACTAGATGCCTAATACGCGAGATATTTTTGTACTTTTTTACGATCGCACTTGTAAATAGACGAGAGCAGAGCTTCACGCGTGATTCTCTTCATTCCTCCTGATTCTGATATAATATATACCTTTAAATGCTATACTCGGGCGCTCTAAGTATCCAGGAAGTCGCTCGCTCAATCATCGTTTTCGCCCGAGAGCAGCCCGGCAATTACCCAAAAATGTGCGAGTCGCTTCTTCATCCGAGTATTAAGTATACAGCCTTGTATCTGCGGATGATCCCGCAATTTGCGGAGCCGGGAAGAAGCTAGAGATTTTATCTACGTGTGTATATATAGCTCAGTCGTGTGCTGCGTTATCGGCTCATCGGTGATTGGCGAAAAAGAAACGAGCGACGAAATTTTTATAAGCACGCACGGGTCGTTGCTCCGCTCGTGAGATTACGGCAGTCGCTGATGTTTCTGCGATTCGTCACGCGCGGACGTGAGGAAAGAGTAGGATTATCTATCACCTTCGTCGAGGTGATGAATGTGGGGAACGAAGATTTGCTCTTTTTTTTTATAATAATACGTATATATAAATACTTTATTGTGCAGATCGATTAGACTTACAATATACATACATAAAAAATATTAAAAAGTTCTCTTATTACAAGCGTCCTAGACACGCATACACCGGTTTATAGTCGTCGTATATATAACCTCGCATTCATTTACACTTACGTATCTACACAAAATAGTCCAGCAATGAGGATTAATTGTTCGGTTTGATGAAAAATTGAAGTATTATCGAACTATACTGAATAAATAAGCCTTGGCGAGTATCGGTCGCATGTGGAAAATTTAATTGCTGTATTTACGCGCATTACGTGTATATAATAGTATGGAAAATTGAGCGGCATTTCAGTCTTCTAGAAAGATCGCGCGCGATCATCGATGAGTAGTAAGTATATCATTAGTAAATAGTCGAAATAGCAAAAGCTCGTGTATATTATAATATATATCGGTATAAAAGTCCTACATAAAAATCAGTCGTCTCCTAGCTTCCAAAAATAATTTGTCCTTCGTTAGTACAGATAATATACCTAAAAAGAAAAAAACACTGGAGAAAGAGTCGTGCGTCTCTTTCACTACCCTGCATAATCCCCAAGAATTCGAATCGATCGAAGCCAGTAGTACGGAGGAGAAGATTACCGAAAAATCCTCCCGCCCAGGAATGCCATCGTGTATAAGTATACGTTTCGCGTCGCCGCTTTATATTCTTTTGAATTTGGAGAAAACAAAAAGAAGAAGAGAATATAGCACCCGAAGGAAAGCGGCGAGGCGCCTCCAGTTGACACTCGAGCGAAGATTACTACGGCAGCAAGGGATGGTAGTAGACGGGCTTTCGACTCTTCTCCATCACGTAGAAGGCCTTGGGTTTACCGTTGCCGGCGAAATGCTTGCTGATGCTCGTGGAGGCGGATTTACCGGTTATCACTGCCGGCGCGTAGTAGTAAGACACGGCTGCTGACTTCTTCCGGTGCTTCTTGGCTCTCGTGCCCTGGTCCAAGGAGTTGCGAGTGTTGGGGTTGGAGTCGTGCCAGCTGTTGAAGTGGTGGTGGCTGTTGCTGTTCCGGGACATCGAGTCGGGGACGCCCTCCAGGCGGTAGGTCTTCTCGCCGCTCGTTGACGACGTCGAGGAGAAGATCTTCAGTTGGGTCGCGTTGTCGGTGTTTTTGGTTCTGAAAATACAGGGGTCAAGGGTTGAATTTCGAGATCGTCCAAGTGGAAATTAAAGATGATATCGAAAGGATAATTCTCACCTAGCTTCGGCCTGCTCGGGGTAGCTCAGCCACTTGTCGTTGTTCCTGCTGGGTTTCTTCTGACCGCCGCCCACGAGCTGCTCCTGCGCCAACTTCTTCAAGTAGTTCATCTTCTCCGCGACCTTCTGCCTCTCCCTCTCGGCCTCCATCTTCTTCCTTGCCTGTTCCATCCTAAGCAGCGCCATCTGTTTCTTCTTCTCGTTGATCTTCTTCACCAGCGGCAAGTTCCAGTGGTATATCTTGGCTGGTTTCCCGTTGTTCCTGAATCCAGGATTAGGATTGGCCACCGTCACGTTCGGACGTTCCTGAGGTTTCGAGAAGCTGTAGTAGGGCGGACTCGCGGGCAACTTGACCACGTAGACATGACTGTCGTGAGCCGAGCCGCTGCTGTGTCTTCTACCGTAGGGCGACTGGTGCATCCGCTGAAGCGGAGAGCTGAAACCTTCGGGTCCAGCCAATCGTTTTCGATGGTGTCCATTGGCCGAGTTGCCTTCGGGCAGAACCAGAGGGATCAGGCCCAGACGGTTGAGGATCGCGGCGTTACTCGTCCGGACCGTCTCGTAGTCTTCGGCCGGCAGAGCTGACGCTGCGCTCAGCAGCACTGCCGTCAGGAGACAGAGTCTGGAATGCAGAATAAGTGGATGTAGTGTATGTGTCTTTTCTCTAGGTTTTTATTCGATTTTCCGTGTTACAAGCGCGAGGGGAACCTGTCGGACAAGCTCGAGCGGCGAAATTTACAGGACCAGCTACTTACATACACACACACACACACACACACACACGAGAGAGAGAGAGAGCGAGCAATTACAGCGATGCCAGGCGAGGTTTACATACGCGCGATTGCGATCTCGACTATAAAACTGAATCGAGCTGTTATTCCGTTTGTTATCGGCGAATCGGCCTGTTCGATCTAGGCTTATCGAGAGAAAATTACCGTTCCATATATACCAGCCCCGAGAATTTTCCCATACAAAAAATCACCGAATCGATCACCTCCTCGCGTCATCAGCACACACACACACACACACACACACACACACACTACGCAATACCTCATCCGTTCAATCTCCGGTATACACAGCCCTTTCTCTCTCGTCGGGCCGTCCTCTCAGCTCAGCGCCGGGAAAAATATAAAGGACGTCTCGAAAAATCGATTAAGTAAACTCGCGACTGCCACCGCCTCCTCGTAAAAGCGTCCGATATTCAAAGAGAGGGCAGCAACGTTGTCGTGTTCTCTCTCTCTCTCTCTTTCTCGACCTTCCAAAGACAGCAGCGACGCATCACTTCTTCCCCCGCGACTTTTATGGGACACAAGGCTGCGGTGATGCACCGGCAGCGCAGAAATTCAGAGAGAAAGAATCTTCTCGAGAGAGAGAACCTCCTCGACTCTCTGCGAGTTTGTTCACCTCTCACAGGAGCTGCAGAGGAGAGGGGCGCGCGAGAGAGATATCTTTACTGCCGTTTCTACACTATAGCCGCCGGTAAGTGAAACTCTCGCGCATTAACTCGCTGTGCGTATAGAGTGTGCGCGTGACTCGGGATTAATAATCCCCCAGCGGTGCAGCGATTGAGATTAATGCTCGATTCGTTTCTCGCAGGTCCTATATGCCGCGAAACGCCGAGAAGGTGAAGAGGAAGAGAGAATCGAATAAAAGCGCACGCGATCGGTCTTCGCGTCATTGTTCTCTCCTCTTCCCTCGCATAATGCGATTGCGGCGGGAGATATACCCGGCGATAAGTTATTCCCATACCTACTATATAGGCAGACGTTCGAAATATCGAGAGCGTTTGAATGGCTCGGTGATTGCGGAAAACGCGAGTCTGATTGGGTACATTGTCGGCGAACGGCGACGCGTTCTCACGTCGAAAAGCGTCGGTTCATCGTTGCAGCACAGAAGAAGAAGTAGAGGACAAAAAAGGGGAGAAGAAGGTACACAAGAGCTGGGAGTGTGATATCTATACAGAGAGAGAGAGAGAGAGGAGGGCAAAAAGCGATAGATCGGCCGTATACTCCCAGCTCGTGAAGAAAACATCAAAAGTGGCCGCGCTTACGCGGAATACACACACACACACACACACTTTTACAGTTAACGCTCGTCCGCTCTGGATTAGATTCTTCCGAGAACACGCGTCACGTATGGCCATGACTCACCTTGCGCCGATGGTTCCGGCGGGAAATGCTACTTAGATTCGTAACCGGTTCGAAAAAAAAAAAGGAGCGCACCTGACAGAATTCTTCGCGATCGTCCTCGTCTACTTCTGATGAGACGCTTCCGAGTAGGAAGGCCGGGCGCGGAAGGAATGGGGAAGCGAGAGGAGGATTTTACGGCCGACTGCAGCTCGCGTGTGCGTGCGAGGAAGGAAGGAAGGAAGACGCGAGAAGGAGAGAGTATTATGGATATTCACGAGGGCCGCTTCCGGAGATTCGACGGTGATTCGGGCAAGTTTCTTCCAAGTCCAGTGTGGATTGGGTCGTTAATATCGAATTTTTATTTTCGGTTAAAAAACCTGCAGCAAGACGCTACTCACAACGTGGTAAAACCTAAATATATATATGAAAAAAAAAAAAAAAAAAAAAAGAATCCAGCCTCTATGCACACACAATGAAGAAGTTGAGGCGCAAAGGGCCGTCGCAGTTCGCAGAAGCTCTAACCTCTTCTTTGCCGCATACTCTCCTGCGTTCCTCACACACACACACACACACACACGCGCACACACGCGCCTTCTTTCTCAAAGACGAAGCAACAGCAACAGCAGCAGCAGCAGCGGCAACACAGAAGAAGGAAGAGGAAGAAAGGGGGGGAAGAGAGAGAGAAGAGCCAACGCACCGTCAATGGCCTATCGTAGCCATACGCGCCGCGCTCTGCTATATATGCTCGCGCGCAAAAAGGAGCCACGACAGTGTAATTCGCACCGGGGCCACAAGAGAGGATAAGTCAGTCGACTTTTAGGAGCGACTCTCGTAAAAGTCGACTCTTCTTTTCGAGACCCAGAGAGCGAGAGGCAATTTCATTTTTTGCCCCTGCGGTGCACAGTGCAGCGTTTAATAGTTTGTGTTTTTTCTTGCTTCTGCGGCGCGCAAAAAGAGCCGCGTTTTGAAATTTCAATTTTCGTTTTTTCCTTGAAACAAATCCGATAATCCAACGCAGCTGGCGAATTAAGCCGTAAACTCGCGTATATATATATATAAGCGAAATGAGAAAAAAAGGCCGTATACCATATCCTCTCTCTCAACCCGTTAACGAACTCCCCCTACGCGCTCTCTTTAACGATCGCCCTATAACCATATACACTGACGCAATTAAAGCCGGCGTTGATGCGCGTCGAGCGGTGAATATGAACTAACGAAACCGCGCTGATTAATCTTTACGAGCTTATAACGCTTCTATTAACGTTAAATATTTTCGTGGAATATATCTCTACGTAAACCTATATAACGTTTATATACAGACGCGCGTCTCTTTCTCTCTCTCTCTCAGCGCCAGCTGATTAATGTCTCCGTGGGCCGTGAGCGCGCAAGCAACCCCCGCATGTAATATACATGCGCGCGGGGCGCGGGACTGTCTCTCTTTCTCTCTGCTGCAGAGCCGCGAGAGGCATCGATTTTCTCTGCGCGACGTGTACACTGGCCGTGAGAGAGAGAGAGAGAGAGAGAGTCGCTCCTTGTACGGGGCGCGAGCGATCGAACACAAACACACGTACAGAGGGACGACGACGTCCTGCTAGGAGTTGTAGCTCCCAGAGATAGCCATCGCGACGACCTTATAGGCTGCTGCTGCTCTGCTATTCTGTCAATGTTGCGAGGAATGTGCCGCCGTCGCTGCTATATGTGTGCGTGTGTCGGGTCGAGTGCGATTTTAGAGGAATTTTATAGAGGGGAATTTTTTAATCGGATCTCCCTTGTGTTATTTATTTGTTGTTTTTTTTTGTTCGAGACACCTACGGTATTTCTTCGCTTTTTCTCTCCGCGCGCGCGCGGTATAGTGTCAAACTAGAGGTAGACGACTGCGCTGATAAGCGGCTCGGGACAATCGGCTTGTCGAGACTCGAACAGCGCGGCTATTCACGAGAGGAGGAACTTTGCCGTCGCTCTCGGCAGAGATGTATATGCTTTATCTCTCTCTCGACGGCTCTAAGTGCGTTAGATTCTCTCTTTTTCGAAACGCACGATAAGGTGGAATTCAGCTTATTTTTCCGTCAACCGAGAAAATAAAAGCGCGATTTTAATATAGACACCCGTCGGTAGCGTCGCATCTCTCTCTCTCTCGCGTTTAAGATTTTAATCGCGCCCATCAGTCCGAAGCCTGTGTGCGAAATAAAATCAAAAATCACCTACGGCGATTAGAATCTATATACCTACCGGCTATAGCGTATCAACTCCTATCTCACACGTCCCTTTTCTCCGACAAAACAAAACGAATTAAAACAGCCCCGCACGTGTATAAGTGTTAGTATGAGAGAGGCGAAAGGCCGAGAGAACATATAAGCGCGGCGCATTGCATAACGGTGCAGCGGCTCGCGGTGTTATGTCAGGAAGAGCTGCGAGGGAACGAAGCGGAAAATGTGGGGGAGAGAGAGAGAGAGAGAGAGAGGAGTTTTCAGTGTCAGTACCCTGCATACGTGTATGTGTATAACGAATCGCGTGCGCGATGCGGATGACACGTAATATTATGTGCCGCGGAGAGGAGTGGCTGCAGTGCAAGATCGAGTTGGAATAGCGTATGGCTTGGAGATTAGAGCTCGAATGACGATCTCGAGACGTGTGAAACGAATATTATATAGATCCAGTGCGCGCATAGGTAACCAGAGACGTACGCGATTAGTGCTATGTGTACGAAAAGTATAAAAATTCCGCGTGTATACCGTAATCTCTCGCGGAGATGAGCCGTGCGAATGTCGTACGCTGTACGGTACACACGCGCACACTCTAGCTCCTCATACCGGTCACTATACACGTACACTCTACCTACATCGGGCAATCGCGCGCTAATCGCGTGCTCGCGTTCCAGTTCTCTGCGTGGGAACGTGTATCCAGCTGCATTCGTCACTGGCCCATGTACGAGCTGTGTGTGTGTGTGTGTTTAAAAGGGGGAAGGTTTCAATTGGACGGGTTTCTGTTTACGGACCGGCTCGTATGTATAATTTCAGAGATATGGATTTCGAGAGAGCTGAGCTTCGCAATTGAACGAGTTGCCGCCGCCGGGGAATACCGTTCGCGAGTGTATATGTCCGTGTATATACGTACTATTAGTTGCCTCTTTCTTGCGGGAGTTTTAGTGCGCGAGATGCTTATTGCTGGGCTTGAGCAAATATTGTAATGTCATTCCGCTTGATAATTACGTGTAATTTAAAGTCGTTGCATTGAATGCCGGTTTAAAGGAGCTCGCAATTTCGCTGTCAAGCTGTACGTTGTTACCGCAGCGAATTGGAAAAACTCTCGGTATTATAATTGCCTTTTCGAACAGCGATGAAGCCTCTTGTAATAGCAGCGTGACTAACCGACTGAATTATGCAGAAAAAAAAAAAAAAAAAAAAAGAACGTTAAACTACCCCGGCTAAATGAATTTCCCGAAGACAGCCCGAGGGTCCGACAGCTTTCGGCTCTTTTATATTCTCTCTCTTTCTCGCGTGCGCATTTACCATCGGCCTCCGCGCAACGAAAACGAACACTATACGTACACACATAGGCGGAATAAGAATCGCAGCCTCGAGTGCTGCAGCAATAGCATATAGGAGGGATAAAAGGACGAACGCAAACACAAAGTGCGGACGCGAATAGGAGCTGCGCGTGTCACGGCAATTATTTCCCAACGCACACACACACACAGAGCCTGGGGGTGAAATCGCCAATTAAATCGTTAGGGAGAGAAAATAAAAGTTTCGTCGATATAAAGCGCGCGTACGAAACGCCGGTTCGAGATATGAAAAAAGCGACTCACCTGAGAGCTTTGCGCGTCATCCTTTCTCCCTCCTATGGCCGACCTTCCAACGCGACTGTGCTTTTTCTATGTCACCGAGTGCGTATCCTCTATGGGAAAATCGCGCAGCTGGGATCCTGTGTCGTGACTACGCCGTGCGAGAGCGCGTCGAGTACTGAGCGCCGAAAGCTCGCCGCCGAGCTGTAACCTTAGCCTTGCGGCCGAGCGGTGCTGCGCTCCTATGGAGGGGAGAGAAGACTCGCGATTGGCCGAACCGTACACGCGTGTATTCGCCGCACAGGACTATCATAGGTGTATGCGGTAGGCGAGGATAAGCTTCCGAGGGTTTATAATAGACACATTTTTTTTTTTTTTTTTTCAACGGTGATGGATCGTTCCCTACGCGTCTAATTAACTAAATGGCTTCCGCCCTGAAGTTAGCGGCGTAATTAGCACCTCCAGCGCGCGGCTACCATCCGATCGGTATTATTACGTGCTTTATTATTACATATTCTTCCTTGTAATTCCATACGAATGTAATTTCATTAAGGTAGTAAAAGCCTCGTCTAGCATTATTCCCGGCAACGTCGCGTTTAAATCCTAATCGTATTTGCACAGAGTCGCGATAAGAGACTCTCGTGGCAAATATAAAAGCCAAGGGATGTATCTGCATAAGTAATAATAGCCAGACGCGAACGCGGGAGAGTCAGAAATTCCAGGTTTCAACGCTGGGGGAACGTTAATTACCGGCGCAAATAAAGCAGGAGGTTTATCGCTCGCGTATACGCGTGTACTCAGGCCCGTCGAACAAGGTAATCAAGAGTTACACAAGTTGGTACATCTGAAAATCGAGCATCGACTGCGAGAGATTACAAATTGCCGCGAGAAGCCGGACATAAATTATTCATGCTCGATTAAAAGTCGATTGGTCAGTCGTAGTTGCGCCGGGAGGGACGAGAGAAACTTGTGGAAATCGGCCGATTTTCCCGTTCAGCGAGGAGGATTATGCGAGAACTGTACAAGGCGTTGTTTATTGTCCGATTTAATTTCAGCCTGCCGCTCTCGTCGAGAAAATTGATAATTGATTATTCTCGAATCTCCGCTACTGCCTCTCGTTCCTTTTTTTGGCTTCGTCTGCAGCCCCCGCGCGAGCGGATACGAAAGGGCGAAAAGGGAGCGACTCGCAGCGGCGTGTAACGCGATACAGCCAAAGACTATAAAGGAGACTGATATTCCCTGTATATAGCTATATAACAAGCGGCGGGAAAACTTTGCCGAGGGGAGAAGCTTTATTATGATTTTATTAAGAATTTACAAGGGACGGATTTCGAGAGAGGGGCAGGTTTAGAAGTAGCTATTGGGCTGTTCTCGTCGGGGTATCTTCTTGAGAGGAGAACGACCGTATCTGCCGATGTTCACGGACATCGAGGCTTTGCGCGGAGGTACAAGTGCGGCTGCTTGCGGCTGTCGGAAGCTTCGAGCCGAAGTCGACGGTTTTGGGAAGATCGATGGCAGGTGACTGATGCTTGACGGCCTGCAGTTTGGAATTGTTAGCTTTGATGCGTATACATATATATAGGAAATATAGTTAGGAGTTAAGAGCGCGAGCTTTACTCCGGAAGGTGCAGACATCGCTGCTGGTGAAGAAGCGAAGCGCTCAAGTTGTCGTGGAGGAAGAAGCTCTGCTGGATCACCTCTCTGGGTCTGGGCCTCGGTTTCGATGCTTCCTTCGGATTATTATTCCTGAGCAAGTACCTGCCGACCTGAGCGCAAGGGTCTACCCTCTGCGACATCTGCATTCGTCCCGGAACGTATCAGTCGCGTAGTATCGCAAGCCTCGAAAGCACAAATACTATAAGTAAGTACCTTCAACTTGCGGCTCCTCTCGGTGTCCAGATGCCCGATCAGCTCCATGGAATATCTCCAGTCGTCTATCCTCTCTCCGCTGGACATCAAACTGCTCCTCGTCTGTCGCCTCATCGATGGCTCCCTATTATAACGTCAACGATTAAAGCTCTGACGCATACCAAAGCTCGTCGCAAGCTCACCTCATCTCGGCGAAGTAGGGATGCTCCAAGAGCTTTCGAGCTGGCGCTCGGCTGTCCGGATCGTATCGGAGCATGAGTCCCAGGAGCTCGAGGCCTCGAATCGAGAAACGACCTACGCGCTTTTGCAGCAGACAGGAAAGGAGGCCGCGACCCTCGCGCGACGGGAAGTACACGATGCTGCTTCTGCTGCTGTTCTCGTGGATTTTTCTTAGATAATAAAAGATAACGTCGATGCAAATTTTACCTTCGCCGGAACTTGGCGAGCAGCCTCGCGTGCGGTGTGCCCAGGACGTTGTGTATCCTCGCGATCTGGTCGACCTCGTTCTCTCCGGGAAAGAGCGGCTCCAATCTATACACGGTCACTTAACGATCAGAGTGCATCGGGAATGTATGTAGAATAAACCACAACGCGCGTAGGGGATTCACCGAGAAGGCGTAGTCGCTTTTAGAAAAGCTTTAGAAATTTTCACTCGGGTTAATGGCCCATTGCGCTGTGGAGCCATTTGCTTAATGAGGATTCTCTATATACTACAGCTCCATCGGCGAATCTCTTACACGTATAGTAAGAGAATTCGAAAACAAAAAAAAATTAATACGCTAGAAGCTCGAAGAAGACGCAGCCAGCTGCCCAGACGTCCATCTTGGGCCCGTAGAAACCACCGGTGAGAAGGCACTCGGGTGAGCGATACCAGCGCGTCGATATGTACTCGGTGTAAGGTGGCTGAACGCAGATCGCTCTCACCGAGCCCAAGTCACCGAGCTTCAGCAAATTGCCCTGTTCGCGTAAAAATTGCCTCGCGCTGTTTTATTTTTCGCGTCTACAAGCTTTTATATGCCATATATAGCCAACGGCTAACCTTGAGCAGAATGTTTTCCGGCTTGACGTCGCGATGGAAGATGCCGTGCCTGTGGAGGTGATCCAGACCCCTGAGCAACTGGTACACGTAGTTCTTCACGCGCATCTCCGGCAGTAAGCGTCTATTCGCAAAATTGACATTACAGGCACATACTTGCGGCTTCTATATCGTGTAATACACGTCGTGCACGACCTACGCGAAATCGATTCACATACCCTTTCTGATTCTCCATAAAATCGTACAGGCTCATGTCCATCAGCTCGAATACCAAGCTCAGCCTACCGGGTAGCGCGTCGCTAATACAACGATAATTCGCTTGCAAAAAGTCGATAAGATGCTTCGCAAAATAAACGAGACGCAACTCACTAGTGGCACTCGATCATGCAGAGCACGTTGGGATGATGCGTTACGCTTCGCATGGCCAGGAGCTCCGGGCTCTCGAGAATCTCCGAGACGCTCTGGTAGATCTTCTTTAAACGCTTCGTCGCGTAAAGCGCGCCTGTCTGACGATCCTGGCATCGCAGTACCTCTGAGAACGTGCCCTCGCCGATCTTGTCCAGTACCTTGTACTCTATATTATACACGACGAGGGTGGATACCTTTACAAACGTTTATGATAATCTTTTTTTGTTAGATATAAGGAAATATAACTGACTCGTATCGAAGGAGGTGCGCATCGTTCGCCGGCTAATCGAGCGCTGACGCAGAGGACGAGCCGGTCGTCCTTCTTGGGCGAGTCATTTTTCTCTCGGAAATAAACGCTTATTCCTCTTACTACTGTTTGTACTATTTGCTTTGGTTCGATGCAACGTAACCTGCTCGTACGAGTTCGTTTGGTTTGGTTATATGTCGGGCAGGGGGGAACGCCGGAAACAGATGACTAGATGCGTGGACTATACAATTTGATTTTATATCCTTTTATTTTTTTTTTAACTGCAGTGATTACATATCATATATCATTTATACCTAAGTTATGGTAATAAGATAGCGCAGAGTCGTTTCTCCAACAGAAAAAAGAGAGAAAACTCGTGGTCGATTTCTCTGACTTTTTTCAAAACCTTTACATCCTTCTCCCGGTTTATCGCAGACCTCGGAAATGATTCTTTTTCTTTTTTTTTTTTTTTTGATCTCGCGGAGGAAACCATTGAGGCGACGATTGCAGAACGTGAGAGGAAAGGGAAAAACTATAAAAGTTCCGTAATAACGTAGCAAATAGTCTCTACACCATTTTTTTCAAGCATTTCTAGAATTCATAACGAATTTTCGTTTCATACGTCGATCGTAGAGTCATTGACATCTCACAACATTATACAATTTTTTTCTTTAAATCGAATAGAATCGAATCTCGTATTCGGACTCAACCTGACGAATATTCTAACAACAATTTTTCTCTTAGTAAACTTCTGTACTTTTCATCAAAAATGTATCATTCATAAAAAGAACTTCATTAAATCAATATTTCTTTTAGGGTAGAAAACGTTGAGCTCTTTCACTCACTTAACTGCTCGATTTCCGTTACGGAGGAAAAGAAAATTTCATTTACGAGAAGAGTAGTCCTGTTTTTTAAGGAAGATTGGCCTACATCTTTTAACGCCCAGAAATGCAGTAAACTAGAAAGTTCGTTAAATTTTTTCAACTAAAAAATCAAGCTATTGCGTTGAAATAAATCTAAATTACACCGAATGTCTCCTGCTGTAGGCTGTACAGTTATTTTTTCGCATTCATAGCGTTTGACATTATTGAACTTCGTGCAATCCTTATGGGAAAAAATTTGAAAGCACGATGCCACGCAACACTCTGTCATGTTTCTATATCATTTTTCTCACATAAAAGCGATTGCAGACAACAAACTACGATTACAGAAAAAAATTATTATTATGACTACTACTACTACTATTATATTTAACACAGAGACCAGCACCCTTTGTTATGTTCGTAAATAGACACTTGTTTTGGAGTCAATTTTAATTATTTTACAAAAGTTGCTGAAAAATTAAGCGATTGCAAGATTTATCTACAATTAATAAAATTTCATGAATCTATTATGAATATAAAATAATCTTGAGCAACTACTGCAAAATAATTAATCTTAACAAAATTAAAAGAAAAACCTATTCTATCCGTGCAATTACGAATGTCTATTCGTGATTTAACAAAAGGTTTATCCCTCACAACAAACGACTTTGAAGTTTCAAATTCAAACATGACTACGGCAGGGTCAACGTCACGCGAAAGTACAAATCTGTTAAGATCCTGCAAACAGTAAAGCCATATGCGTACATATACTTAAAAACTTTGAAATGTCATAAATACTAGATAAATGAAAAGTATATAAGATAAACATCATCAAAAAATCAAATTTTTCAAAGCAACATTATTTTACACGTGAAAATTGTTAGAAGCTAAATCTATAGTTATTATACTTAAATCCTTAAGTAAATATAGTAAACATAATTCTAAGTCCTAATTTTAATTTTTTTTTTTTTTTTTTTTTACATTCCAACAAAGTAATATGTTTAAGTGTATTAAAGACTGAATCGTTTTACAAATATTGTGAATGTATTAATATTTACAAAATTAATTTAGATGATTTAAAAACAAATAAGTTTACAACCAAATGGCACATACATTTAAATGCTTCCATTCTTCACATAACTTTGCAATTTTCTAAAAAAATATTTTCAAACAAATTCAGTCTATTATATTTTAGATAGCAATATGTATAAAATTACTTTGAAAAAAACTTGAATCCTACGCGATAATATTTTGTCTATTTAACGCGTATAAAATTTGTTTGAATGCATAAGAGTTTCATATTTAAAAATAAAATTTTTCACGAAGAAGTCTACATTTGAAAAATTTATTTTCTAGATGATTATTAAGATAGAGATGCGATACTCCTTGAAAACTTATTTCCAATGCACAAACACAATATGCAAAAAAATTGTTTTACAATACATCATTAAAATAAAAACTCCAAATAAGCTGAAGCCGATTGCGACATACACTATTTTATCGCAAATCTATTAACACGTACATCGGGAGATAAGTGTCGGTTTCAAGGGAAGTATCGAAACAGCGGTGAAATACATGTCATACACTTTTTATTTCTTTCATTCATTCAACCAAGTATCGTTTGCTTTTTTTCAAGAGTCTGCGGAATCGTCAGAGTGGTGCGAGACATCGCGTTTTCCTTCTCTCAACCTCTTATTTATATGTTTCATACAAAAAAATTAATAAATGAAAACATTTATTTTACGCCATCACTAATTTTATGAATGTGAATGTATAAAACAGTACCTTGCACTTGTCACTCAGTTTGAGCGCAAGCGCGAGTCCTCTCCATCGCTGCGCCGTGAGATAATAAGGACGTTGCAGTGCGTGAACACAGGATGCGTACGATGCTTATCGTATTTTCTCGCCTTTCGCCCCCTTTTTTTAACTCGAGAGACGAGTTTCTTTTATAAATTTTTATCTAATGTATACAGAAATGATTGTGACAAACATGTAAACTGGATAAACGTTAATTAATCCAGATAAATATTTATTTCATTACTACGGAACCTATTAAATAATTATTGAAATAAATATCTCATTGAACGTAAAGCGTTTTTCCAGCTTACCAAGAATCAAATGAATCTTCAAATAGAAACTAAAATTGCAAATGTTAAAATGAAAAATAAAACAACAACAACCTATTGCTCTGTTCAATTGAAATTAAGAGAATTAAAGTTTCGCTCAAAACAACTCGATCAATTTAGAAAAAACAATCTTTTGAATAATACATATCTAATGCTGGGTATCAAGTCGCTTGGAATGAGAACGCCAGATAGATTCTTGTTTAAAGTGATGTATATACAAAATATTTATTATCTTATTTTGATTGATCATCCCGTGGAATTATAAAAATCTATGTACATTATTAATAAATAAGCACACGCGATAACCGTCAAGTTATGCCCGACGCGTTGAACGTGTCTTCAAAATGCCGTACTGAACAATAAAATTCTTTCTTTAAATAAAGAAAGGGGAAAAATGTATCTAAACAATCAGGCAACCTTTAAAGCATTCGACTAGTCGCTCGCTCTCATCGTTTTTTCTTCAATATATATTCCTATATATTTAAGTTTTGCGCATATTTGGACATTAGGTCCTGTGTTCACTATCACAGCAGTGTCGTTTGCTTCAAGCAGCGGATTTATCAACTAACAGTGCAAGAAAGAACATCCGACTTGCATTTATCCGTTTATCTCTTCCTCCAGCGCACGTACACGTGGACAAAAATGATCTAGCAAAAACATGACTCTTATCGCGTTAAAAGTGCAAATCATGTGCAAGAATCTTGATACGTTTGTAAACTCTCATTCAACCATCGAGCCCAAAGTATGCGATTTTTAACGAGAAGTTCAAAGTAATCGAGCCAATTCGTGTTAGAGGACACATTCAGAACAATACAATCACGTGCTTTTAAGGATAAAATCCAGATCAATTTTGCCAGCTAATTTCGACTTCGTGCACGACTTAAAAATCGACGGTGGAGATAACGGAAAAATAAGAAATCGTAGTGTTTTTTCGATAGAGTATACGCGACATCTTTCCGCGACTCGGCATCAAATACAAAGTAAAATTAGAACCACAAGGAACGAGGAAGGAGAACCCGAGTTCTCTCTCACCACTCCGAGTCTCGCTTATTTCTCTCTCTTATCACTCTCTGATACTCTCATTCTCTCACTCTATCGCGCGCAAAAAAGAATAAGAGCATCGATTGACTTTCGTTAATAGTTAATAATATACGCACAATAAACACAGCGAGTGGTCGCCCTTTGAGAAATGACATATCGACATGTCTCTTTATGTACACGCGCTTCAAGGGTCTCCAAACGCTTATTCTCTCCCTTATAATACAATGTTTTTATCTCGTCGCATACTTGTTTGTATCATTCTTTTCACAGAGTTGTCGCGCGGCGACGGGATCGAGACCCGCCGTCGATTCATAGAGCATATAACAAACCGTCATCGGCACTAGTTCATCATCCTTTATTACGATTCGGCAGACTCGTCCTGCTGTTGCGGTGGAGGTTCTGATTCAGCGGACTTCTCGCAAGTTGGTGGTTCATGCTCGAACTTTTCCGGGGAGTGAGCAGGAGGCTCATAGTGGTTGTCCGTGGGAGGCTCGTAGTGTTGTTCCTGAAGAGGAGGATCGAAGCGCTCCGGAAGAGGAGGATCAAAGCGCTCCTGAGGAGGTTCGAACCGCTCCTGGGGAGGAGGTTCAAAACGTTCCTGAGGAGGTGGCTCGAATCGCTCCTCAGCTGGAGGTTCGAAGTTTTGCTGCTCCTGAGGTGGAGGCTCGAATCGCTCCTGAGGCGGAGGATCGAAGCGTTCTTGGGGTGGAGGTTCGAAGCGCTCCTGTGGTGGAGATTCAAAGCGCTCCTGAGGAGGTTCTTCGAAGCGTTCCTGAGGCGGAGGCTCAAAACGCTCCCGAGGAGGTTCTTCGAAACGTTCTTCAAAACGTTCCTGAGGAGGAGGCTCAAAACGCTCCTGAGGAGGTTCTTCGAAGCGTTCTTGAGCCGGAGGCTCAAAACTCTCCTGAGGAGGTGGCTCAAAACGCTCTTGAGGAGGTGGCTCAAAACGCTCTTGAGGCGGTGGCTCAAAACGCTCTTGAGGCGGTGGCTCAAAACTCTCCTGAGGAGACGATTCATATCGCTCCGCTGGTGGAGGCTCGTGTCGTTCCTGAGCAGGAGGCTCAAACTGTCGTGGCTCTTCGGGTTCAGAACGATCTTGCGGAGCATTGTAGTCCTTGAAGTCGGGTTCTCCGCGAGGCTCAAAGCCTCCCTGTGGCTGTAGGGTTTTAAGATTGTAGAATGGTTCTTTGGCAAATAATTTTTGGGGGATACATTTTTTCTTTTAAATTATTTCAGATTTCTATAAGAGTGAAAAGGATTTCGCTTTCAATTTACTTAAAACGCTTGTTATTTAACGATAAGGAGTATGTCCGACTCAAAGTTAGTATTTTTATCGGTATAATATAAAAAACATCGGGGGATAGTTATACAATAATATATCATGCAAATATAATATATCTGTAAATAATAGCATTATGAGCGTGCAAGTTGAATAAGGTGAAACCAATAGCCACATCACAGTATTGCATTAACAAAAATCTTTTTTACCTGTGAGTCTGTGTGTTGATCAACAGATTTCACGTTGTCCTCTTGAATAGGTGCTTGAGGTTCCGCCCAATTGTCGAGTGGTGGAGGAGGCTGTTGTTGACGCTCCTCTTGCGGAGGTTGTGGCGGCTGTGCATCAGTGGGCTCACGAGATTCTCCATTATTGTGAGAGTCAAAGTCACTAGGGATGACATTTGACGAAGAATCGGATTGGATTTCCGGTACTTCAGACGAGGGACTGGCATTGCCCCACCTTTCGCATTTACGAATATACATGTTTAGACGAGATAAATAATCGCATCATTTTTATTTTGTACTGACTGCAGTACATTTACTTCGATAATCAAGTGATATTCTATCACTGAAATTACTTTATAAATTATCCTCTACTATATTAAATTATTATAAATATATGGCAAGTAAAACTCTTTTTAAGGCCATTTCAAGGACCAGAGACCCACCTTTTGTCTTAAATTGAAATTAAAAATTAAAATGTATTCATAGTACATACTTGATAGATCTAGTTTGAAATCTAGAATTAAGTTTTTTTAGTTGTCTACTCGAGAGACACATGATACATTAAGTTTTCGCAAATTTTAAACATTTTCAAATTTCCAAAATTTTTTCAGTTTCTAAAAATTTTAAGCTTTATGAAAACAAAAGGCCCGAAAACCCTCTCTCTTGTGCTTTATCTTATTGTTGTTACTCATAAAACGTTTAAACGTTGTAAATCGACTTTACTCTCATTTGTATTCAAGACTTAATAACTATCATATTATTTTATTTATAAAACTGAAGTTTAATTAAAAAGCAATTAGTAAGTTACGTAACTTATGTAAAAAGAGCAGAATATGATAAAAGATAAACATGGTGATAAAAAGCTGCTTCAACCTGCTACTCGAGCTAATAAACTTGCTATTATAGATAAGTCGCAAATAATAAAATTGAAGTATCACTCACCTAGACTTTCTGTTCTCCCTCCTTCTTTCCCTTTCTGAGCTGCTGCTTCGCTTGCTCGGTTTTCCCTCTTTGCCATTATCTCGTCCTCCATCTTTTCCAGGAACAGTAGGATCTCTAGCAGCTTCCTCTGACTCTGGTCCACCAGGTATACCCGGTCCACCCGGAGCTCCAGGGCCTTCCAACCGTCCAGGTGGTAAAAGTGGCGGAGGTCCATTATCATTCCTCCATGGTCCAGCTGGGTTGCCGTCACTGCCCAAGCCGCCAAGTAACGGTGGCGGGAGTCCGCCCGGCCCGAAAGGTCTACTTCCACGTGCCTCATCAAAGCCTGGACCACCACGGAAAAAGTCCGGTCCATCTCGCGGATCAAATGGTGGGCCGTCCCTTGGATCAAACGGTGGGCCGTCCCGTGGATCAAACGGTGGACCGCCGCGCGAACTCAGGGGTCCGCCACCTGGCCCGAAGGGTGGAGGTCTCATGCCTGCACGCATACCGCGTGGACCCATGCCTCGTTGGTGATACATGCTTGGACCTATAGTAGGTGGAGTTGAAATATTTTTCGTTAATTTTCCTGACGATTACAAATTAATTAAGCTTATGCAATCGATTAGAATTTACGTTATTGGTCAAGACTGTGATAAAAAATAAAACAAATTAGCGAAATTCGTGTTAATAATATAAGTGACGAGTCAGTAAACTGACCGGGGCCTCGACCTCTAAATGCATCGGGTCCTCCCATCATAGACGGATGTGGTCCTCTGGGTCCTCTGGGTCCCAGCATGCCTGGATGTCCGTACTTGGCCTCTAAGAAGAATTCTCTTCTGCGATCGAAGTCGTCTGGCATTCCTCGCATGTCGAAATCATCAGGAATGCCTCGCGCCATGTCAAAATCTGCAGGATTGCCCCTTCGCATGTCAAAGTCAAAGCGCTTGCGATCAAAATCGTCAACCATGCCTCGGGTGCCGGCTCTATCTCCGCCGTAGTCGGAGTCGCGGGATGATGGCGGTGGCGGTGGCGGTCCGCCCAGACGCATGTCAAAGTCCACGGGGTCGACGGGTCGGCCAGCAGCAGCAAGTGCTGCACGTGCCTCGAATTCCAGACTGTCTGGTGGGCCGAACCTACGGTCCAACAAGCTACGTGGCGCATCCGGGAAGTCATCGAGCGGTCCTCGCGGTCCACGAGGCACAAAGTTACCGCGGGCATCGCGCTCTAAACCTGCGAGCAAAGCACACGCTTCTGCTGAGACGCGCCGAGATAAACGTGTTTTTAATAATGTATTGTTTCATAGTTCAATTTAAGAGGAAAGAGCGCATCCGAAAAGAGAATAATGCTGCTATTCATTGATATACTAAAGTTTTGAAAATATCACTTACCAGGTCCGCCGCGTGCAAATTCTCGCAGCAAATCACGTTCCGCGGATCTGGGACCAAAGTCTCGAGACATTCCTCCAAATTCAGGCCTGTCCGGCGCGCCGGGAAACTTTGCTGGTATATCCATGAGCGAAGGAGGCCCGTCTCTTCTAACGCCTGTTACCTGTTGCAGTAAACTAGGTGGTCCTCCTTGTCCAGGCTGCGATTGCGATGTCGTTGGTTGTTGTTGCGGCGTTGGCGGTCCGTCTATTGCCGGAGGTCGTCTCTGTGGATCGTCATATGAGCGCTCGCGGTCGTTTCGACTACCACGCATATCTCTGTCGATACGTTCGTCCATCAGTGGCAGAGTACCATCTGCGAGTTGACGCAAACGATCTGCTAGCGAGGGCTTGGGTCCCGTGTCTTTTTTCACTTCTTTATCCATCATGTCCTGTTGGCGCATCGGAGAATGCCTGCAAATGGAAATGTATTTTTTTTAACCTTTTTCAAATGTTCACATTTAGATGATCTCTAGGAAAAAACAATAAAAAATTCTCACCTCATATCGCGACCATCACGGTCTCGTTCACCTCTCCTGTCATCTCTATCTCTATTGTCCCGGCTGTCTCGCCTGCCTCTGTCCCGTCCACCTCTATCTCTTCCTCTACCTCGGTCTCTACTCCTGTCGTTATCCCTGTCATTCCTGTCTCTCTCGCCTAGTCCAGGACCGCCTCTATCCCTGTCTCTCCTGTCGCGATCTCTATCTCGGTCTCGTCCATAGTCTCTGTCTGAGTCCATCCGGTCGTTGCCCTTCATGGCAGCCAACAACTGATCACTTAGACTCGGAGGTTTATTGTTGTTATTATTGCCACCGTCTTTGCCGTGTTGAATAATGGGTGGTGGCATCGCGTCTTCCATATCAACGTCCATGTCGTCGGGATGTTGTTGATGAGGAAGTGGGGGCTGCTGCTGCTGCTGCTGCTGTTGGCGGGAAGGTGGCTGAGGAGGCATTTGCTGCATCATATTCATACCGTACGGCTGGCGCATCATCGGCAGATTCGGCATGCCTGGTTCCGAAGTTGGTGGTGGAACACCTAGTGGTGGCACGTTGTGTGGCATTCCTGAAATTGAAATTATAACGTTAATAAACAGTTTAAAAAAAATTAATATGTTTTGAATTTGCTTGACCTCAGTGAGCTTTGTATTACTCATGCGGCTCAAATGTTCAAATTTTAATTTTGCAAGTTGGTTCAAGCCGAATGCATCGTCTGCACATTAGACTAGATTAACTTGCGTTCGAAGAAAAACTGTTATCACCTAGGTTTGAACTCGCGAACCCGAGCGCGCGGAGCCAGTGGGCTAACCACTCGGCTACGCGTCATTAGCAGTCTAGCGGACAAAAATGCGAACTAAAAAACGTCAAGAAACTTACCGGTAGAATTGGGTTTGTCAGATGGAGCCGCAGGTGCGGGCATAGGTATCTGCGTGAGTAAGCCTACACCGACACCGGCACCGAATGGCGAATTAACTTGTGACTGCATCATCTGTTGCATCATACCGGGCGGGCCGATCAGGCCCTGCATATTGGGTGGCGGCACGCCGATAGGCACATTTGGCATCAGCCCCGGCGGCATCTGTAGACCCATTGCGCTCAGCATACCCGCTACCAAAGTAAAACAAACAATAATTAGTATTGCAACCTTAATAGGCATGCTACAAGTTTATAAGGTTTATAGCAAAAATGAGAACTTACGAGGCATACTAAAGCCCGGTGGCATCATAAGCTGTTGATTTGGTGGGGGTAGCAAAGGCGTCTGCGTTGGGGGTCTGATAGGTGGTGGTTGACTCGTATCCACCATTGGTGCACTACTGGCACTGGCATTGCTTGTTGGTGGCTGCTGAATCACACCGTCGCTTACCGTTGGTATGGCTGAACCTGCATTAGAAGTCGATTGTGTCGATTCCGAATCCGGAGTGCGCTTTCTCCTTCCTAAATATAGAACAACGGTTTAGAGTTTTGTCAATTTTCATTAATTTTACTGTAACCGCGAATCTATTATCGAAAGACACAAGACTAATATAGGGACTTGCTATTTTTTAAAAGATATTATTTGATTTTACCTTTTAGTCTAGGAGGCATAGAATCCTCGTCGATCATTCCTCCTTCTTCGAGAAGCTCGAGTTCATGATCCGAGATATTGTTTAATTTACTCCAAGGAATATAACTCACTCCAAGTTCTACTTCCCAGTAGTCTTTCCATTCCTTGCCTTTGACACCTTTGCCCGGTGCCCATGCCAACTATTAATGAATGAATTTGATTTTTAGTACACGCTTAAAGTTAATGAGTTTGCTTTTCGTGCATCACGTAGCTATAATACCCACCGTTATTGCTTTTCCTTGCATTTTGTGGTTCTTTAATTTTGTCAATGCTCTGTAAGCATCTTGACGTCTGTTCATGCAAATAAAGGCGCAACCTCTGGGTGAAATTAAATCGATACTGACGATGTCGCCGAGTTCTCCAAAAGTATCGGAAAGTTCTTCTTGGTGAACCAGTTTCGACAAGTGACCTACCCACAATGTGGTACTGCATACTGCGATAACAAATATTTGAAATTAGCGATTAAAGAGCGATTTAAGACGCATGTACTCGAGTATTTTATAAAACATAATCTCATACCACTGAGTTTTTCTCTAACTAATGGAGGAAGACCTCGTTTGCGACGCTCTCTTTCCTTCTCTCTGTCCTCTTCGGACAACCTATCTCGACTGTCTTCGCGTTTCCTGTCATTCCTTTCTCTTGAACGTGACCTGAAATATCAACAGTAGTTTAGCAAAGATAGTTAAAAATCTGAAAGTCGTTGTTTGCGCTTTGCTGCACTGTTTTGAAGCGTGTTGACCATGCCGAGACAAATCTAGTCTGACAAAGTTGAAATGATTCAAAATTACTCTAGCAAGTTTATTTAAGTCGAGTGCTTTATGACGCAAACAACCAGATCAACTTGCTTCGCTGCAGAAGCAATTTGTATGAGCTTCTGCTTTACCTGCGGCGTCTTGATCTGGATCTAGATCTTGATCTTGATCGTGACTTCCTATCCGCGCGTTCCCTCTCCCTTCCTCTTTCCCTGTCTCGGTGTCGAGGTGATCTAGACCTGCTATGTCGCCTGAAACGATCGGGCGATCTACTCGATGATCGCACTGATTCGCAGTTGACTATTTCGACGCTACTTTCTCGCCTTTGTGAAACAAAACATTCAACATTAGTTAATTGAATTGGAATGATTACGACGGCATAGTCTAAGCAATGAAGAGGCTTACTTTTCTTCTATTCGTGGACTTGGCTGGACTATGTTTTGCATAGCTGGCATCATTGGCGGCCTGATGAGTGGGGGCGGTTGTGAGACAAAGGGCATCGCCGGTGGATGATAGCCTGGCGGTGGCTGACTCATATCTTGTCCCATGATCATGGCTGGATTCATCATCATCGGACCGTATGGGACTGGCGGAGGCGGTGGTGGTGGCGGCGGAGCAGTCTTCATGATGTCTGTCGGTTTTAGCTCGCACTCGGAGGCAAACGGTAAATTCTGCGAAAACGTAAGATCATTAGTAAAAGTCGTTGATGATTCGCCTATTAAAGATTGTAGAAAAAAAAAAAAATGCTTACAGGTACGGTTTGAGCCAGATGTTTGTCAAACTCTTCTTCCTGTTGCTTCATTTGTTGCAATTTGCGCATTTTCTCCTCCATCTCATGTTGTATGGTATTTGTGCTATTCTGCAGGGTTTGTAGTGTTTGCAGTTGTCTTAAAACCTGGAGAGAGGATTAGAATTAGTGTGTTTCTAAAAATTTGCAAGTAAATGGGTTTTCAAAATTAACTGTTCATAGACGCACCTCTGGATTTGCAAGCAAGATACCGAGGCTCTCGAGGTTATTGGTGGCTGTTGTAATGGCGTTGTGCTGACTCATGACTACTTGGCTCAGCTTCGGCGATGTCGCGACCTGGACATCATCGTCCTCTTCCTCACCGTAGTCAAAGTCTAGAAGCTTTTTGTCAAACTTGACCGAGCTTTGAGTGGTCTCGTTCGCCGCCTCCTGCTTTTTCAGCAGCAGCTGCTGCAAATGCTGCAATTGATCAAGGAATGAAACGTCCATTTGATTCGAACCGACCTGCCCCTATAGTAGACAAAAGGTATTTTTTGATGTTTGATTAAATTTAGAGCGGATAGAATTTTGGATTTTTTTAAAGAGATTTAGTTACTGAATACAAAGGTGACATGACAATGGCAACAGTTATATTTTTATAGGAGCAAGGTCTATTTAAAATACTGCTGAGGGACAAGCTTGTGCGTGCTGCAAGTTAGAAATAGTGACTATTGAATTTGTGATTTGTAAAGCGATTTGTATTGCACTCTTAATGTTACCTTAGAATATCAAGTGTACACTGAAAATCCACTGACAAGAAGTTTGTTTGAGACTAAGTTTACTTATTTTACACTTCCAATTGCACTATGTTTAACATGAAAACTGAAGTGTCAAGTCTTACGGACAAGACCAATTTTACAACTCAATAGCTTACATGAACAACGAAAAGCGGATTCTAAGAAACTAAACATCATTCTCATTAAACACAAAAGCTGTTGTAATTCAGCTTGGAAAGTGCAAAATAACAAAGCTACACAATTTTCTTACCAGCAACTTGTTCGCATTGACTATGTTTGCTGTCTCCATCTTTGTCTGGGCTAGCCATGCTGGATCAATGGGTTTTGCTGTTGTGAAGAGTTTTTGGTCCTTTGGCGTATTTTTGGCAGTAGATGGCGAGGTCTTGGATACAGCGCTAATATTACTCACATTATTACCTGAAGATGCATTTAAAACTCCTGAAAGTAAAGTAATCATCAGTCACGAATAAAACAAGTTTCATAGTACTAAACAAAGTGTTGAGAACTTGCCATTTGACTGTTCCTTGTGAATAGGATGATTAGGATCAACTAGATCGAAAAGCGGCTGAATAACCTCGGGCGGAAAGACAGCGTTCTTCTGCCAGAGATTCAGCACTCTGATGACTTTGCTCTTATCTTCGGGTGGGCATTTTAGTAGATTCAAGAATGTAGTCTGCATGTTCTTGGCAAATCTGGGTGCGAACACATCCTTTTCTGTGCCAAACTGGTGCCTTGACTGTCTTACAATAGAGTCTATGACGTATAACCCTGGAACTTTGTACTCTGGCTTGCACTGTAACAGAACGTAAGCATTAGTGAATTTGCCATTTTAATTATTCAGTTGGTCCCTTTGGAGCGTCAGCTTTGCATCAATTATGTAATGACCCATAGACGAACGACAACGCACAGCAAACATTGCAGCTCAATAGCGGTGTCTTCAGAGCCAACTAGCATGACATGGATACCTCGCACCCCCCAAAACATAAACAAGCTGACGCAAGCTCTGCTCCACAAGGTACTATGACCAGAGTTAACTAACTTTTTGGATGAACTTTTCGACGCTCTGCACAACGTGTTTGTAGAACTTGATGGCTTTGATGGCTCCTCTTGTGAGCGAGTTCATCTTGGCCTTGGAGATGGGTGGCTTGACTTCGTAGAGGCCCGAGAGCTGCAAAAAAGATAAAGTAAGTGGGTCTGCATTTCGGAACACGCGACACAACCCCATTCCATCCAGCAAAGTCTGATATGCATCCAGCTCTCTCAGAAGCATCAGAGGAGGTAGGTACACTCACCTCGGCATTGAAAGCTTTGACGGCGTCCATGGCTGGTGGTGCGCATCGGGCGACGCTGACCCTGACGACGAGGAAGATTCAGGCGTCTCCGACGACGACGCGCACCTGCTCTCCTTCTCTCTCTCTCTCTCTCTCTCTCTCTCTCTCTCCCTCTCCCTTGCCGTTACGTGGACGACGTTGCGGGAGGAGCAGAGCAGCAGCGGCGGTGGCGGCGGCGACGATGGAGCTAGCACACGGACACGCACTACTGTTGCGAGAATACACTCACTCGGAGCCGGGGCTCGAGTTCAGCATGACGCACTCCTTGTCCTCGTCGACCGGGCGATGAGTCCGGGAGCGGTCGTCTGTGTAATAAGTACGCGTCGAGGCTCGAGGAGCTCACTAGCAGCACAGCAGCGAGGAGGCCATGCCATCCAAGATGGCGCCGGCTCCGTGTGTGCACGACTCGCTGGCTGGTGTATATATATATATATATATAGCTATAGCCGATGTATATACGAGGCGGCTAGGTTGTCCCGGCATGCAATGCGCGCGGCGGCGCGCTTCCTTCGCCCGGGAGTACGTAATTTCAGGCAGCGCTTGCTTATAATATATTTTATATGCGATGATGGACTGATGATACTGCAAGAGCGTAGATATCGCGATGTTTTTGAGCAGGGAACGAAAGAAGCGCCGTCTGCAGTTGAACAGCGCAGGTTAATTATTATTATATTGGATGATTATAGACGCATATATGTATAGGTATATAGAATATATGCGCGGGTCAAGGGATCGCGAAAGTGCCAAAGTGGTCGATTTGCGAACACGTGGTGACTTTTGGCAAGGGAAATTCGGAGGAATATTTAAGGCAAGGTATTTGTGAGAAGTTGCAAATTTCTTGGTATTTTCCCTGTAGCCTCTTGGAATCTCTCGTTCCGGTCAGTTGGTATTCGAAATGGCCGTTGACGCAATTCTTTCTACTCCATAAACTGCACTACTTTTTGCAACAATCGAATATAAAAAAATTTTCGAATAATTCAAAGCGAATTTTGTCATATCGAAAACTAAGTTTGATACAATAATCTAAAAAAAATCGTTTGCAATTTAATTTTATTCGTTTACATTTCACTCCGGAAAGTTGGCAAACGTGGGAGGAAAAAGAACTAGGGATCACCAACGATGCTTTGAAAATGGAAATAAAAATGCAAGCTCAAACAAGGATTATTGATCATCCGAGATGTATGAATATATTAAACGTGTGCATCCGGACTTAAATAACTTCCAAGTTCCACAACTTTTGGATTTTATCTATAGACGCCTGGGCCTTACCTAGGGTTTTTTTTTCCAGTTCACTGCAGCTTTCACGTGCACAGTGTGCACTGCGCAGGTCCGAAGAGACGAAAAAGCCGTCGGTTGAGGCGCTGTCGCAGGCCAGTACGACGCGACTTGAGAGAAGAAGCCACAACATTTGACAAAACATAGTCGTTTGTCGTCACCGTCAGTCGTCACTCCAACGGTGTAGCTGCTGGACGCCCGCCATCATCGTTTTGCTTAGAATTTCACGAAAGCCCAAACTTCAGCTGGATCCTGTTTTGCATATATTTGTTTAAGCTTGAATTTGGCGAGCAGATAGTCTTCGGGACATCTCTATCGATTTCTTCCAGGAGAAGAAATTACGCATATATAACAAGGTAAGGACAAGCAAAATACGGAAAATAACCTATAGCCCGAAAAGGAGACGCTACAAGGACCCCCTCCGCGTGGGACGCCTTGTTTTGGATCGGGTGAAGGAAAGTTTTAAATATTGTCGGAAGGGAGGAGACGCTTTTTTCTTATGCATTCGTGATGCCAACTTTCCGGAATTTTAATGCGCCGACCTTCGTCTTTGTTTATACACCGCGGTTGTCTAGCGCGTCAGGTCGATATCGAGTTGGCGGTTCATGTGCTCCAAAGATGCGTCTACGTCCGTTATTATTTTTTTTTGGCGTTTTACCGGGATTTCCATCTGAAAAAAGGATACCGTTGTTTTTGGATATTTCATAAGCGCGAATACGAATATCTTTGTTTTTATCGATTATTTAGAGGTAAATTGTAGAATAAAGTATAGAGTACTGCTGCGTGAATGCGTCAGCATCGTTACGTGTATTTGTGCAATTGTTTGTTAACTGATAACGTTTTTTCTTTTTAGATGCCGAGCATAAAGTTGAAGAGCTGCGACGACCAAGTGTTTGACGTTGAAGTCAAAGTTGCTCAATGTTCCATTACCATCAAAACTATGTTGGAAGATCTGGGTATGCCAGAGGAGGATGACGATGAGGAACCAATCCCTCTGCCAAATGTTAATGCCACTATTTTAAAGAAGGTTCTGGAATGGGCTACCTTCCACAAAGATGATCCGCCAGTAAATGAAGACGAAAACACAGAAAAAAGAACGGATGACATTTGTGAGTGGGATATGGAGTTCCTTAAGGTAGGATTTTGTTGAGAAAGCAACTTTGAATGCTAATGATTTGTAAAACATTTTGCTAACCATTGTGATTTCTTTTGCAGGTTGATCAGGGTACACTCTTTGAGCTCATATTAGCTGCAAATTATCTGGATATCAAAGGATTACTTGATGTAACTTGCAAAACTGTAGCAAATATGATTAAGGGTAAAACTCCGGATGAAATACGTAAAACATTCAATATCAAAAATGATTTTTCCCCGTCAGAAGAGGAGCAAGTTCGCAAAGAAAACGAATGGTGTGAAGAGAAGTAGTAAGGCACTCGAGACCCAGTATCACACCGTTATTTATTTTCTTAGATCACGAAAAATCTTTTCTCTATTGTAGCATTCTATTGTTATAGAGAGATGAGGCATTGAAATGATCTTATTCTATTTTTATATTCCCCACTGTATTAAAAGTTAATAGTGCATTGAAAAATTAAAGAGTTTAACAATATAAAGGTACCTATAAATATAGTCTTAAGGAGTGTAAACTGAAACTGTAAAATATGGGGAGCAAGTAAAGTTAATTCTTTTATACCGCAGTTTTTAGTAATTAAAAACATTCTTGTATGTAGATAATTGTAAGTAAAGTAAAAGCAAAGTTGATATCAATGCAATACAGTGTTGAGAGATTAAGAGCGCTGTTATGCACTTGGATAAGCTCAAGTTTTGATAATGTCTATAATGTTATAAGTCAGTATTATACAAAAATATTCCTTTCAAATGATTAAAATGTTTTATGTTCACTTGAATCTCAAGATATACATATAATACTAATAGCAGCAAATAAACTAGTTTAATTCAAACTTACTTTGCGAATCCTTAAAGAACTTACCATATATGTAACGCCGTTTAACCAGTTCTTAAATGCGCACTGTAAATTATTATGTACCACTACTCTTCTGCAAGACAGTTAATTTTATTAATAAAGTTTTGTACTGGCATTTATGATACATGTCTAAAAATTTGTTCATCAAATTCCTGATGATTCTTTCCAAAATTGATATTACGACTAAATGAAGTCGTGCAGCATGAAATAATCAATCTCATTATCAGGAATTGATAATTCTTTTTGTTTGAGATATAATTATGGCATAATACGTCAATGTAAAAAATTGTAATTTATCAAGTAATTAGTAAAAGATAAATTAAAAAAAAGAACGACTGAATTTATACTATCTTGTCATTGATACCGTCTCATTTGAAATCAGTTACTCGTACGAATGTCTAATTAGCATGGATGGAATTGCAGAATAAGTTCTAAATCGTATCATCCGAACCGTGTCGTGTTATCAAACAATAGAGAAACTGCTGTTTACGTTATCGAGCATTGTAACACTTTTGGTGCAATAACAATAATCTTTATCGGATTTTTTCGAATTTTTTCACTGTTGGATGTGCGATATTGTGCTATTATCTTTCATTGTCATACACACCTATTAGTATGTAAAATTCTTGTTAAAAAAACTGTATCAAAAGATTGCGTAACATTGCAACGACATTTGCTTGCCTCAAGTGCCGAAAATCATCGAAAAAAACACAATATCAAGACACTCGATAAAAAAGTTTCCATCTCCAACAACGCGAGCAAAACAACCAGTCAACGAGCTGAACGAGTCGGAATGGAAGCTCATCAGCACTAGATCTGTATAAATCGCGCGTATACGCAGAGGCGTCTCTGGCTACCGATACAAAATCTCCATATAGTCTCTCTCCATACATAACAAGTTTGAAAAGACGAAGCGGTGGAGACTGGTCGAGGTATGAGTTTGTGTCGTCGACCCTGAACTTCCTCGTCGAATCTGCGAGAGACAAACCTGTATGGGCTCGACTCCTTGTTTTTTCGCGTCTGGCATTTCTCTCCGTATGTCTCACTGGGTTAATTGAACCGACGATTATTCTAATGGCAAATATCTGTTTTGTTGTTGCTAAAAATACAATTGCGCATATGATATATCTAGTTTTCGAATGGCCAAAGTGTATGTTATTCTAGACCCGTATGGATGAGCCGCAAACTTGTCTGCATACCAACGGTGTGTTTAGTTGCCACGCAGACCTACTGTGTATATAATGCTGGTATTATTTGTTTCGATACTCAATGCCCTGTACCGCAACGATAAACTGTCCGATAAAAATAGTTGAATAAAATCGAAAATTCAGTGTATGCTATGGAAAAGCTCGTAAAAGCATACAACGGAAAGATCGACGCCGATAGACATCCCCCACTTCCTTCTGTAGATCGGCGATCCATCAGGGACGCTCAGACGATCGGTTTCGGCGAACCTCTACTCTCGGCTTCAGTCGAGTCTCGGCAAGCGTCGGTGGGCGTGTGTCTGGTTCTGCTCTCTGTGCCTAGATCAGTGCCGGTAAAGCGTGTCTACGCTCCATACGAGATAGCAGTTTTGATTTTCACGAGGTACGTTCAATTTTTTCGCCTAATTTTGCCCATTGTTTAAATAGTTTATTTTGCCGGAAATCGTGGATCGGATTGGTGGATTATCAGAGTAGGAGATAGAGTTCAATATAATATTATGGATCCGTGTAACAGACGTGATTTCGTAATTGTCGATTGATATTATGGCTATTAGAGAATAGCCGAGATTTTGCCACGTTCGTAACGAAGTGTGTGCGACAATTAGTCGATCGCAAGTAATTAATTGCATTTTTTTGTTCGATTTTTAATACATAAAATAAAACTTAGAATCGTTATGTAACATTTTGATGAATATCAATATGTGAGCATGTACACGTTATTATAATATACTTTTCCGATGTTCGAGTCTCGCGTGTTCGAACGATCCTTGCTTCTGAAATTACCTACTTATTCGCTGCATCTCATTAAGTTATCTTCGCGCAGCATTTTTTAAAGAACAAAAGTTAACTTTTTGTTTTCGAACAATCGCTTCAGTCGAATCTGAATTTATTCAGTTCCTATTTCGATATAATGTATGAAAAATTGTAATCGCACCGGAGATAAGATGAGAATTACTAATAATTCGACAAATTCAACGCAATGAGATGAATTTCATTATCAATTTTATCAGTATAAGCATAACGCGCTGTTGAGAGTGGTACGATCGACGACGTCGTAATCGGAAATTAATGATCAATTCTGTAGCAATCACGTGTTATATATAGATAATTATAATTATATTAATTGGAATAAATTAAGAGAAAGATAAAAAGCAAATCGATTGTCTTGAAAAAAATCTAGTCCAGCGAAAAACGGTAATCTTAATTTCCAGCGAAAATCCGAGAAAACTTTAGGAACGAGTATATATACTTAATAAGTGCGATAAGATAACAGCGGGAGGTAGCAAGCATTATAATGATCATAATAACCAATCGAGCCCCCCAAGCGTGAAAAACATCTGTTAAGCGATGAAGTTTTTTTTTTTTTTCAAAAAAACGAGGCATACAAAAATCATAAATTACAAAAATCTAGCTATAGTACCTTCGCCCAGAAGAAGGATATAAGTTAATGCTTCAATATACAAAGTAGGACCCAAGCGACGCTCCCCCGTGACGCCAAGCCACGCACTGCTTGGCATAGCCACTTCGTCAGCGGTCCGGAGAAGCGATAACACATTTTTCTCCAATACTCGAATTGGTATTCAGAAAAAGCATAATCGCAAGCGCGGCGGCTATTGACACAGCGATAATAACCGAACAGCTGCTATAATATATAACGTTTGTCCTGACCCGATGCCGATTTCCGATATACCGATTTATCGCTATTTTCCACTGAAAATATATTTACCAGATGCACGCGCGCCCGTATCCGCAATAATATAGCTTTATTGTTTGTTGTAATCGATCAAAGCCCAGCACTGACGTCCATTCGAGATATCGATGAGCCGAGCGATTTTTCCCTAAAATCATTAACTATTCGTGTAACGATAACGATTTTTTTACCCTCGACAGAAAAAGCAAAAGCAAACATGAACTCCGTCCGAAGCCTGTTGCGCACGAGAGCGTTGCCCCTGATCCAGGGCCGCGCAGCCAGAGAAGTCCACGCGAGCGCGAGTCTGAGTCAGGCTCACTTGCCTCTGAGCTTCCTCACCGAGGACGAGCAGATGATGAAGGAGACGGTGGCTAAACTCGCTCGCGAGGAGGTCTTGCCACTGGTCAAGAAGATGGAGAAGGAGCACAAGATCGATCCCGATCTGCTCAAGAAGCTCTTCGAGAACGGACTGATGGGCATGGAAGTGCCCGTGGAGTACGACGGTACCGGGTGCAATTTTCTGACCACCATCCTGGCGGTCGAGGAACTGTCGAAGATCGACGGAGCTGTCGGCGCTCTGGTCGATATTCACAACACTTTGGTCAATTCGCTCATCAAGAAGGTATAAAATTATTTCGATACCGATCTTTTTTTCCGATTTTTTAAACAAAATACTTCGAACAACCCGACAACAGGTGGCCAACGAGGAACAGAAGAAGATGTACCTTCCCAAGCTGGCCAACGAGTACGCCGGTAGTTTCTGCCTTACCGAACCGGGTGCCGGTTCGGACGCCTTCTCCTTGAAAACCGTCGCCAAGAAGGACGGCTCGGACTACGTGATCAACGGCTCCAAATGCTGGATCTCCAACTCGGACATCGCCGGTGTCTTTTTGGTCTTCGCCAACGCCGATCCCAGCAAGGGCTACCGGGGCATCACGACCTTCTTCGTCGAGCGCGACACGCCGGGAGTTACGGTCGCCAAACCCGAGGACAAGCTCGGTATCCGCGCCTCCGGTACCTGCATGATCCACTTCGAGAACGTGCGAGTTCCCGAGACCAACATCTGCGGCCAGTTCGGTCACGGTTACAAGTACGCTGCCGGTTTTCTGAACGAGGGCAGGATCGGTATCGGTGCTCAGATGATCGGTATCGCTCAGGGAGCGCTCGACGCCACGATACCTTACACGCTCGAGAGGAAGCAGTTCGGAAAGTCGATCTACGAGTTCCAGTCGCTGCAGCACCAGATAGCTCAGGTGCGAATTTGAAAATTTCACGACCTTTTATATAGGTTAGTTTATTTTAATAACTCATTTTTTTTTCTCCTAGATCGTGGTCGAGGTCGAAGCAGCTCGGCTCCTGGTCTACAACGCGGCTCGACTGGTCGACGCGAAGAAGGACGTGATGAAGGAGGCTGCCATGGCCAAGTATTACGCTTCCGAAATCGCCCAAAGAGTCACGTCCAAATGCGTCGATTTCATGGGTGGTGTCGGCTTCACCACCGACTACCCTCAGGAAAAGTTCTACAGGGACGCCAAGATCGGTACCATCTACGAGGGTACCAGCAACATGCAGCTGTCCACGATCGCCAAGGCGATTAAGAGAGAGTACTCGTAGAGAGTGTATTATAATAATATTTAATATTACATCATCGCTGTTGCGATATATATATATATATATCACTGAGATGTGATTTCTACGGTTTTTAAAAAATCGTACTGTATTTTGTATTCTTTAGAAATAGGTACATTTTGCATACCTAATATTATTAATGTCTTTTTTGGACATACTCGATACATACAGTATATATCGTCGGTCCCTATACGAAGAGTAGTACGGTTCAGATTTGACTCGAAGACTAGTATATTTCAGATCTTTTCCACGTGAAAAAATCTAATTGTTTTGGATATACACAAATAGTTATTTTGGTAAAAATAATGGAATTGCAATTTTTTTTAAAGTTGTTATGAGATTTAATATTAATTTTTTTCTTCCAATTAAAGTTTCGAATAAAAATTTTTTCAAATCAAAATAACTATTTGTTTATCTCCAAAACAATTGGATTTTTTCATATGGGAAAGATCTGAAATATACTAGTCTTTGCGGCAACCCTACTACGCTTCGTAGGGAATGACGATGTAATGCGATCGAGATACTAATAATGTTACATGCGTATGAATATTTTTGTACTTTACGTTTTTTGAAGTAAACAAGTCTCTATTCTTTTTTTAAAAAATTTGCATAATCGTTTTTTACCTTATAACCGCACTCATATGACGTGTAAAGCTGATACGGCAAGTGCGTCACGCAACGCAGATGTTGAAATCTACTCAGAAAACGTTCTTTAACGATAATACCCAAACGATATATGTTGTACTTCATTGATAGAGAAGGTCAGAGTTCAATGATTCTCCAACACGTTTTCAACGCACATCCAATAAGAATACCGCAGATATACTTCACAGTTATACTTCACGAAACCACGCAATCAGCTACTTACATATATAACAAAAAAATCTAATTATCAAGATACGAAGCTCGCCTACTCGAAAGAAAAAGAGATAATTCAAATTTTCACCAATTTCCCGGGCCGACCGCAGCGCCACCTGTACCCAGTTATAGAAAGCTCAGTGAAATTCCCGCGCTTCTCGAGTAAGCGCGCTCCAATTCTCCAAAAAAGAAAAACAAGCCGCCACACCGGTGCAGGTATATAATTACCAGTTGTGCCCGTGTATGTGTTGTCTTTTCCGCACGCTGGCCGCTGAAGGAATAGGATAAGGTGTGTGCCTCGTCTCCATGAATTATCTCTGAACGAGCGAGAATGTGGACGTCGACGAGCGTTCTCGCGTTCCTCGCGGTGGCCATCCTCGTCTGCGAGGCCTCGTCCTGGGACAGGGAAGCCGGTGAGTTTAAGTCTTGGACATAACCTCTGAGTAGTCGTTGAGTTTTGGGATTTTTGCTGCGATCTACGTAGTATTTAATAAGTTTTGGTCGTGCTGAATTATTCTGGACATTAATGTTCATTTTTCTGGTTTAGTTGAAATTTTGTGCATTGCTAATTTTGCTTGCTTGAATGTTGATTTCTTGATAAACAATTATTGCACAACGATTGTAATGATGACGCTGAGAGACAGTCATTGCTGAATAATTTGAACATTGCTCGGTTGTCTTTTTAGTTCACTTTATGGAGCCTGGAGACTGGATAGACAACGACAAGCCGGGGCTGCGTATTTACTGCCATAATGCTAAGTCAAAGTATATAATACATGTTTGGAAGACTGTTGTTGTGAGTGGATTACTTTCTTTTTCGTATGTTCGAGTAAATTTTTATTCATGTTTTACAAGGCATTGGTCTTTTCCAGATGAATTTAAGGACTAACTTAGAAACTTACGAGCTTTACGAGGGAAGATCCCCACACGAGGTGGTGACAAAACATGAGGATAATCAGAAGTATTGGAGGTTTTCCCTCTTCAATACAAAGAAGAGCAAGCAGTTCAGAATCAATCCTTTTGAGGATAGCTGCATCGGCGTTTACATGAGTCAGCATAGCAACCAGTTTCAGTACAAGATGATTATGACTCAAAATAGTATTGACACTTGGAAAATAACCATGATGGGTCTGGGAATGTTCTTGTTTTGGTATGCAGGAAAACTCAGCCGAAATACTTTGTTTTATTATGTGAGTGGTGTTACTATTGGAGTCTCACTGTCGATTGTCATTTTGATATACTTCCTTGGAAAACTACTGCCAAAGGTTGGTTCAATTATTCTCCTTGATAAATTCATGATTGTCTTATACAAGATCACTTAATGTTTAATGATTTTACAGGGCAAGTTTATGTATGTGATGGTTGCAACTGGTTATACCATGAGTTTTTATGTTGCTCAGATGATTTGGGAAAATGCTCAACTAATAGCTATGCAATATAGGGATTATGTGATATACTATATCCTCTGTACAGCATTAATTAGTTTTATAATCTGTTATCGCTTTGGTCCCATTACCAATACAAGAACAAAGAATATTATTCAATGGATACTTCAAGTAAGAAAAATTTTCTCATAAGTATGAATAATCATGTCCGAAAACTAATAAAATTTTATTTTTTCAGTTATTTGGATTGGTGCTGGTGTTTCATAGTAGCTATTTTCGAGAAGCATCCACAGCTTTCTGCGTCCTACTAGTCCTGTTTTATAATTTCCCACTCGTGGTCATCACCAAAGGACGTAAATACTGGTGAGTCCTCAATCCATTTGCAGTCTGAACGTATTTATTTGTGCATTAATTATAGTTGTGATCTTTTTATTTTATACGTTATTACCTTAAGTTTCGTTCTTATGCGTTATGTGGCTGGTTACTCACAAGTAATATTTGTTTTCTGCTTTTGTAATTTTGTAATAAAAATCGTACGTTTTACAATGCACAATAATCGTCTTCGTTGAATTCATTTTTACAATCGCAATCGAATCACATTAGGAATCATATATTTCCTGAACGGCGGCGTTTACTTACGGACGATGAGTACCGTAAAGAGGGAGTGATAGAAACTAAAAAAGCCCTCACAGGGTTAAAGGAATACTGCCATAGTCCAGACTGCAATCCATGGAGGACAGTTTTAAAGCTCAAGGATCCTATCAGGTAATTTATCAACATCGGTCCTCTAAGACTCGTTTATTATCTTCTCAACGTATTGAAAATGCTTATGTCAATACAGGTTCGCAAAGTTCATGGAAGGCGAATGTCACTTGTCGGAAAACGAATCTTTTGAACACGACACGGAGCTCACGCAGCTCATTGAAGAATGCGATTACACGGACGATGAATTCGATGATTGAAGCGAGCCGCTAAAGTTTCGTTTGACTTTCTGCCTTACTAGAAAAAATTGATGTTTGAAAGACAGGATGACTTTGGATATTACTCATTTTGACGTTATTTTTGTGTGGTGTTTGTGTATGATAAGTTAAATGAAAGTAGGATCATTATTTGTTATCGCATGATGAAATTAATGGAAGTGATGATAGTCGTTGATAGATCAAATTGTACATTTTTGAATGCGCCGATGCCTGGCAGAGGAAGTTGCCAGGTCATGAAAACAGACGGCTGTAATTTGAATAAAATATTTATTTTTGTAACCATTAATCGTTCGTACATTTCCGTCCCATCTACAACGCGCCAATTTCTAACATTGGGATTCGGGGAAAATCCCACATAATAAATACAAACGAAGCATTTTGTTTACATCGCTGCAGTCCAACGACTTATGACGTTGTCAGTTTGAAAAACGTCGCACCTTTCATTTTGTCGTGATTTAACGCGATACGAGCCGTGTTGAACATATTAAACGAAGAAAAAGGAAAAGGCGATTTTATTAAACTACCATAAACCGTCGACTGTATCGCTCTCGGACAACATGCCTGATTTGGCGAGGCGCGCTCGGAACAGGTCCTTGTAAAAATAAGAAAACTGCGCCTCTCGTTAATGACCCTCGCTTGGCCATTCACATTATATTTTCGTTCATTCAAGCCGCGATCCGTGTTTTTTTTTAAATTTAAATCTCTGCGTGCTCTCGAGTCGTTAGATTGAACCGCTGGATCTATAAGATCAGCGGAATGTTTTATCGAGTGAGCGCACGCGAGGATCGATCGAGAATTTATAGTGGCGCCTACCTACGTCGTGGATCGCGACTCTGTTGGTCAGTTAGTTTACGAAGGCTGGTGCTAAGAGACAGCTGGGAGATGTCGTTGTGAGTATCTCATTGGGACTTTTGGATCCGTTTAGAAAGGAGCTAGATATAAGCTTTAGTTGAAAGTTCACACAGAGCTTGCAACTGCACATTCCTTTGAAATAAAACTCTTTCCAAAGCATTTTTTCTAAAAATTCATAGGTTTAAAGCAATCCCTAACATGAAGAATGAATGAGAAGAGCAGTATAAACTAAATATCTAAAGTGAAAACCCTACGATCGTACAGTCCAAACCCCGAGAGAAAAAGCCAGCCAGGAATCCGCAACAAATCGATAGCAAAAAGATAAACAGAGAGAAAAAAAGAAAGCTCGTACTTAGAGTCGAGGAAAATCAACTCGTCCGAGCTCGGTGTACAGCAGGCATCAATCTCGCAGGCCGATACCAGGCCGTGTTCATTGTCCTCCTCGCGAGGCGCCCCTTTATTAGAAGCAAAAAGGAATAAACGATGCTCGCGCTCTTCGTTCGCGAGAGAGTAAAACGCAAGGAGCAGCTCGGCGCCAAGAATTACCCGAGGCGAGAGAGTCTGCGCTCTCGCCGTGTCCGCCAGAATATAAGCCTTGAGAAAGAGACTACCTAGACTGCTATGAGAGAGTGTGGGGCAGCTTTTCTGGGCTTTTCAGACTCGGCTATTAGCGCCTTGTGTGTGTGTGTACTCATTACCGATCATTGAAAAACTCGATGCGATTTTTAGACACTGGTCTCGATTGATAGCCCGATTTGTTTTTGTTCTCATGGTGATTTCTTGGAAGAATAAGAAATCGGTATATCGGAATTTATTACAGTCTCTCGCGCTATCTTACGAGGCTCCACGTTAACAGGTCGCACAAGCGGAAGGCAGTAATAAGAGCGAAAAGCGACTACAGCCTCTTATCGTCCCTCGCACACCTTCTCTCTTTCTCTCTCTCTCTCTCTCGCTTTACGGCCGTATAACAATATCGAGTTTTACGCGCGATACCCAAACAGGACAATCTCATTACTCGTCGGAGAGCAATATAGGTGTATAAGTATCTTTCTTACCACCACCTCCTCGCTCTTTTCCGGCATTTCGCCAAATCGAGCAGTTGTAATATCGGTTTATATACGTGTATCTCGCTTTGCGTAGGTTACGGTTAATAATAACGCCGATCTCGCGTCTCTCTTTCTCGGACGTGCTTACGAGCCCGTGTGCGGATTTCCATAAATTCAGCCCGGAGATTAGACGTGAAAGTGCCTCCCCCGCGCTCGTACCGATTTTCGGGTGATCGAGATCGTATAGCACGCTTACGCATCTACGTATAAAAATGTACGCGTCGCAAGTGCCAATTTCTCGAGCGCGTATATCACTGCACTCTCGATTTCCTCGACCGATCGGCAAAAAGAGGAGGAGGAGGAGGAAGAGGCTGTAATCGTCGACGCTCATATCGCGTTCGCGTAATAACAGCTGTAAGCTCGCGCATAGGATAAATAAATCGGTAGCATCGCTCGGCTTTTGGAATTGGATACTCTCGTCGATTAAACCGATCCCTATATACTGGCGCCGGCTATTATCATGCGCGTGTACAGGTTCGTCTTGACTATACGTATTCTGCGTGCGCGCGCAATTGTAGCTTTCGGTTTCCTATACACACACACATAAACATCGTCGGTCATTACGTTATTCAACTCGAAAATCGCTAATTCATCATACCGATCGATTCGACCCGCGCATTATACGAGACCGTAAATAAATTGCTCTCGGGAGAGAGAGAGAGAGAGAGAGGGAGAGTACATAAGTATTTACGCATCTCGCACACGTACGCACGATAAGCAAAAAAAAAAAAATCGTACTTTTCACAAGCGTCCTGCTAATCCTTACACACGACATCCCGGAAGAGCGTATACACCGCGCTACCGACTCATCTTCGCGTGTGTGCGTGTGTTGCATGCAGATGTACACGCGGAAGCCGTGTCGCGGCGCAAGAGCATAGCAGTGATAAATACGGTTAATAACGTTATTTGCTCTGCGGCGGTGTGTATAGTACGCACGAGCGTATATCCAGAGGAGAGAAAGTCGCGCGGAGTTATAAGAGATCGATAAGAGGCTGTGTACGGCGTGTCGTGTGGCTCTTGCGCAAGTCGAGGGATCTTCGCACGTTTGGATTTGTACGGGAGGTAAGGAGGAGTAAGCGGTTATTGCGGGACGCGAGGTCCTCCCTAATTCCTTCCGAATGTTAAGATTTTCAATCTTATGCTTGCTCACTCAACGACAACGTCCCTATCCTAGAACACCTCGAAACATCCCAGCGCAGCTCGTTCATCAATGCTCGCACAATATAATTGTCGCACCTAATAACGTTCTCATCTCTCATCCATTGTGCGGACCGTCGACTTTCTCCGATCCGCGCTTCATCCTCCTTGTCTTATCCAAAAAAGCCTTGCGCAACAATAGCGACTACTCGATGCTATTCTTTATAGAGAGGTCGCGCACGCGACATCAGCCCTGTATATATATATATATATAGCCGTAATAAACCGCGAGTTTACGAGGCGCGAGCAGACTTCTTTTTCATTTTTCTGGCCGTGATTTAAGCCTCGTCGAGAGTACTCGACCAACACTGCAGTACTTTCACCGCGTACTCTCGCGGTCACGGCCATTATCTAACCCGACCCTTTTATCCTCGCACGCGCATACATATGCGTATAGATGTTTTCAGGGAGAAAAAACATAGCACCTTGCGCAATGCGTATATATTTCCCTGATTGATCCGAGAGGGACTTTCTCGTGCATTCTCGCCGAATGTATATAATCCGGCCGAAGGCGTTGATTTTCACGCCGAGCTTTTACACGCATACGGAAGTGCATGTTTTAGGTAGTCGGTTGGAAACGCGCTTTGAATCGGAATCGAGATGATGAGAGTTTTGTAAATTTATCGTGGGATTCGGTGTACGGTAAGAAAGTCGATGCGGCAGCGGATATATAGAAATCATCGCGGCGCATAGAGTCGATCGGCTGAGTAATGACGTGCAATTAAGCGGGGAATCGAGACTCGCTGAGATTCTCCGTTTCATTGCGCAATTAATTGCCGGTTTCTGTCTGTGTGTGTGTGTGTGTGTGTGTTGGTTTTTCTTATATAGATTTTCCGTGATTCCTATCCATCAGAGGATATTGTTGAGTCTGTGTGTTCTATACCCTGCGGTTATATACGGGAAATTGAGAATTTAATAGATTTCGCGTATCTGACTGATGTCATCTCGTAACGAGAGATATTCCATTATATATCGATAAGTGAATTATTCTCGCGTTACGTACCGATATTGATAAACACTGTTATTACACCTAATCTACATTGTTTGCTCATTAATTTTTCCCTCGCATAAACATAATCATCTCACATACCGAATTCTCGGCCACAAAAATCCCGAAAGAAAGCCAATTTCGAAATCGCACTCGAGGTGTCCCCTTCGAAAGCGTATAACTCAATTTCGTCGCACGCGACTGCCCCTATAACGAGTCCGGTGCACGAGAGGCTTTTCGTCCCGAAAAAAAGGCGTTATGTTCGCTTACAATAACTCAAAGCCAATAATACACATATACAAACGTACTTACATACCTGTTCGCCCAAGGCGCGAAACTAGCATCGCTAATTCGCCCGGCGATATATCAGAGCGGGTAATTGCTCGGCGATCTCTCGCGAGGAAACAATTACAATTACGCGGCGATTTATACGCGCGTTTCCGCTCTCTGCGCTTATTACACTTGTTTATTTTTACGTTTACATTTATCGAGTGTGCACAACGTTGCGTAAGGACCAGCTCGTTGATTGACAGTCGAGAGGGAGTAGTCGTGCGCATTGTGTCGGAATTTTTCGGCTTGTCTGTATAGCCGAGGTGACGATCGACGCGGCGTGTCTGCGATATGGGAATGCGAGATTTTTATACGTTTCTTAGATGTCGCGGTTGCGCAAGCTTGCGAGAATATTTATACAAGTTCCACACTGCGCGAGGACAGCTGAATTGATGGATTCGCTCGTTGCCGGGTGAGAGATGGTTTTGAATTTGGCGCGCTTTGTTGTACGAGCATTATATACGGTAATAGAACGCGCGAGACATTATTTCAGCTATCGAAACTCCGCGAGCGAATGATGGATGATACGTTACGTGCGGCTCTCGTTTAATAATCCGCTTATCGAAGCTATAACGGATAACCCCGTAAAGTTAGAAGCTCGGTGTTTCAGCCCATAAACATCGGTACTTCGGTGAACGATCAATTTTCAAAACAAACCGCGCCTGTATCCTCCCGAAGAAAGCCACACAGCCACCGGGTCGTGATGTCTCAATAAGTCGCCATCAATATCTCCGCGAATTCTCTCTCTCTCTCTCTGCGCAGCACGAAAACGCTCGCGGCCCTCTTTCTCCTCACTAGCGTATACTTCTATATATACGCTCTGTGTACAGACTCGGCTGTGTCTATATAAGACAGTAAGAGCCCGAAGGATAATTCGTTGCTCTCGTACACGCGCCATAACGATTAATCACCGCGCTATTGTTGAGTTATGCGCTTTTCGAATTGTTCGCGCGTCTCTGAAGGGCGTCCTTGCGATTTATCTCACATATGAGTTTGGAAGATATGCTGCGCCTGAACTCGCTCGAGTTTCTCAACGCGAAAAGTGCGATATACGTCATCCTTACTTTCGCCGTTTCAAAATTCGCGCTCTAAAAGTGAAAAAAATCGAAAGCGAGCTCCAGCTGATGCGCGACAGAGATCAATAAAGTCCGGCGAAAGAGAGAGAGAGAGAGAGAGAGAGAGAGAGAGACTGGATACACGGCATATTATTAATTAAAGCTGCGCGTAACGCGAGACAATAAACTGCGCGCGTTTATGCATGTGCGCACTCTCGCTTTCCCCGGCGCGGAAAAATCGCTTATGCTCAGCTTGTTTCCGGCAGCCCCGGGAGATGTCGAGACAAACAATGTTTCTCTAATTGCGATGCGTATCTTCGGGAGAGAGTAAGGGACGAGCATTATTACGAGCTGAAACAATGACCTTATTCCCCCCCCCGTCGTTATACACATCGCAGAGGGATCGACGTTATTATCCGAGTTATACATATGACCCACTTTTACCGTTTGGCGAGGAATCGATCGAAAAATCGGCGAAAAATCGGTGCAGTTTCCACGATGACGCAGCTCTACCCACATACTCGCGCACACTCAAGGTATACACCGAAATTGAGTAGATTGTTCCGTTCGGCAAAAGGAGATAAGCATCGTTTGTTATGACTGCAGTAACAACAACTTCATCTGACAAATGAACACATCAGTACAGCAGCTTTGTTTTGATTAGAAAGTTTCGTAACGCGAGCGCGCGATTCTAATTAGAATCGCGCGACGCGATTTTTTTCCCTCGACCACGCCGAGCAATTTGCGTTTTCTGCGCTTCGAGCGCTGATAAGACACACACACACACATGTGCCTTTCTGTGTTTACATAAGGAAAGCACTTGTAATGCCGATGACCGGGAAAATTGCGAGTGTGTCTATAGATATGATTTTAATTATACCGAGAGTGCTGCATTTTTCACTCCAGTTGTTTATAAGGAGAGATCTGAGCACCTTTCGCCGATGTTAATTACGAAAGGGAGTGTAGTGGAGGAAAAATTACAGACAGAGAGACGAACTCTAACCCGCTGGGAGAAAAGAAAAACGAGGTCTTGGCTCGCGCGTATCGGTGAGCCACGATCTGAGCACACGTGTTCGCTCATTTACGTAAATCAATCGATCGGTGGCATCTCGAGAGCGGGAAACGCCTGTTCAGATCGTGACGTTTAGATCCTGATTAATAGGTCTGCTGGACGCTTCGAGTTTCGAGCGTATTCCGTGCATTGAACGAGTATAAATATTAGCACGACTTACATTTTTTGCTTTCTTTTTCATAGTAATAAATAAGCAAAATTTAATTGTATAATAAATTGAATAATTTTTATCTACTAGGAAATTTAAGTGCGCTTTGCGCACTCCTTATCATGTCATAATTAACATTTAAATGTTGCTGCCTGCTTAGCGCCAACAGTTTGAAGCGTTTGTATAGGTTATATAATAAAATCGGCATTTCTGATTCGCGTTCCTTAATTCTTGTACCAGGCGATCGATTCTCGATTAAATGCTTCACAACAAAGCCCATCATTTTTTTAAAGAGAGGAACTGATGTTCAATGGAAATTAACTTTAAAACGTAAATAAGTATTCTGAAAACACAAAATGCCAGAAAGCCATGGAATATATTCTTGACTTTGAACAGTAAAGGCTATTATTTCGCGATTTAGGCTATTAAAATCTATGATGCGTATTGATTTTCGATTGTCAAACTCGACTTCTACATATATTTCAGCAGTTGTGCGACGAGACAACGTTGGGATGGACTGTTGCTTTAACATCTACCATGTGAATCGGTATATTGTACTTATTCAGCGTTACCATTGCTGTTTGCAGTGGTTTTACACGACATGGCATTGTGAGTCTGATCGACCGAGCGGTCGATCACGTGCAGATAAACGTTAAGCCTTACCAGGTGACTCTAATCACCGAGTCATCAGAAGTACTTTCCCCTGCCTCTCAGCTGGTCACAAAGCGAGTCGTGGGCGAGTTTCGAAGTCTCGTACTGGGAATGAGTGAACTAGCCAGGATCGAGAATCAACAATTGTCTTGTGTGAAGAGATCGGTTGCTAGTTTCTTTACGAGATCGACAATGAAGATTATGATTCCAGACACAGCCGATGAAAATACTCTGTTGCGAATAGACTCATGGAATTGATTGATTTCTTAGACGAGTTTTTCGCTTTTTGCTTGATTTTTCTGATTAACAAGGGTAGAGGATTGAATTTGAAGGAATTTTTCAGATATTCCTGGAACTTTAAGTTTGCCTACATCTCTGTCGTCGAATTATCCAAAAGAGATGACAAACGAACGGTTATCATGCCGATGCAGTACGCAAAATCGTACACGGTGATTCACCAGTACAATTCTTCCGTTGACGCTTATAAGAAAAAACGGTTCTCTTCGTTTGCCAACCTGTTTCCGAAAAGCACTAGAAACCTGTACGGACAGGTCATGCGGGTTGGATTTCTGGACACTTTTCCCCAGGTCATGTTTCATAAAAGCCTGATCGACTGCAATAAAGACGTCTGGAGCGCTCTCTATGGCCTTGACGTATTAATTAGCCAAATTTTAGCATCAACCCTAAATTTCTCGATCAAGGTTGCTCTTATTAACTCCGGCCATAAAGACTTGTCTTGTTTGAACGTCCCTAGCACATCTTTTCTTGACCTGTTCTTATCTGATGATCTCGACTACTTCGTTAACTTTTATTACTTGAGTGGGCGCATACCGATGAGCAATTATGATGTAGAGTTGATGACGTTTCTGTACTACGACAGTGTGCATATGGTAATCAAACAGTACGGATTTGCCGTGGTTGAGGTACAGGCTTTGATATTTTCCAGTGTTGCCATCTCATCTTTGTTTTGCTGCTTATGATTTTTATAAAAGTAATGAAAATCGGAGATGAAACCTGGACAATTTACAATCTACTGCCCGTTGCCATAGGGAATTCGGTGAAGATGGGACTGGATAACTCAACTCGACGAGTCATATTCATAACACGACGACTTTGAACGCCATCTACAATAACCAAAATCACTTTCTTGACTTGCAGACGTTTCAGGATGTTCTATATATATATTTATTGTAAAGACTTTTTTTGCCCGCTTATTGAAAATTTAAAAAAATGAACATATGCTTATAAATATATACATATATACATATATATAACAATAATGTTTGTTTATATTTATATAATACTGGGAGAAGCCCTTTCAAAAAGGTCACCTTAATGCCGCTGGTAGCCATAAAAAACGCAGAAATCATACATGCGTTACAAAAAATATGGTGTGCACCAAGGGCTAAGTGGGCTTTTTTACCTCGTGTGGTTGCAGTACTCGTCATCGTCTCGCTAACGCACTCGTCTTCGGCTCGCAAACGTATTCGCCTTCGATTCGTGCTAGCTCGCCTCCTACTCGTACTGCAAACTCCACACTCGGTATAAAAAAGCCCACTTTACGCCCTTGGTACACAATATACTATTCTAGAAGTTTTGACGAAACTCAAAATTTTACTATTACAAAGCTTCCTCTAGGAGGAAGCAACTAATCAAAAAGTCTTGGGTTCGAGCCCACGTCTCGGCGTTTTTTTTTTACAATTTTATTTCAACCCTGATTGAACTCTGAAATCCAGCACTGAATTCAGTCTGAAATCGACGCTAAATCCACGTTGCGTTTTCGGACAAACTGAAATCAATATTGAATTCAGCATTGAATCAACGTTGATCATTTTGACGGGGTAGGCACTACTGCGAGGCCTAATGACTCGTCGTAAAATTATCCTCGCAAAACTTTATTGCACACCTCTGCACTTGTGTGCAATAAAATCAACTGGTCGTACTAGCCCTTTACAACAAAATTTGTACAGCCCATTTGCAGTCAAGGTTAAATGAATTCTATTTTTCTAGTTTTTTCTATTTTTTAATAAAATATGCAAAACAAAGTACATTTCAGTTTCAGTGTACAAAGAGATGATAAAAATAAAGTAAATCTTCCTTGTTTTTTGGGAGATTCTTTCTCTGCACAAGTATTTGATTGTTGTTATCTCATCACGTCTCTATAACACACGTATACATACATCCTCTCTCGACGATTACTTCCCACTCGTTGCGTAGCATCAGTTTTAGGACGTAGTCCGAATTGTTAACACGAAATATGGAGATTGGAGGGAAAAAAATTAATCAGTTATCGTTTTTGGGTAGAATTGCTATAGTGAATACGAAATAATGTTGTACTTTTTTTTGGGCTTGGCGGAAGTGCTGGGAAACATAGCCACCTGCGTCATGATTGCCAACAATAGGACCATGCGCACCATCGCCAATGCTTATTTGTTCAATTTGGCCATTTCAGATCTACTGATATTGGTTTTGGCTTTCCACCGTGGAATAGATACGTTGATTATCGATACGATTCGTTTTGCAAATTAAGGTATTTTGCTAAGTCAGATATTTTTGTTAAAATCATCTATAATAATATTTTTAACTTAAAATAGAATCCTCTAATTTGTTCATACAAATAAGGAGCTTGATGACCGAGTGGCCGATTTACGTCTTAGTCTTGACCATCACCGTATTCAGCGTCGAACGCTACCTCGCTATCTGTCACCCTTTCAAAGCCCACGTATTGTCTGATATGTCAAGAGTTTCTCGGGCCATGATTACGATCTGGTTGCTGGGCTTTTTTTGAGCGTTGCCGATAAGTTTGCAAATCAAGCTTGTACCGAAGTTTAATTGTCTGCATAATGTCACCTGTGTGATGAGTAACTCAACGTCTAGAGCTTTCGAGGTTTCCAGCTTCATTATCAGCCTCGTGTTTTTCGTTTTACCCATGCTGCTGATATGCTGTCTCTATCCTCTGATGGGGATAAGATTGAGGAACTCAGGACTTGTCGAAAATCATCAATTAAACACGAGGGTCGATGTAAAGGGAAAGGTCATCAGGATGCTAGGTTAGTTTTAACCGAAGCACACGAAATCATCAAATCTGTAACGTTAATTACTTTCTTTTGGCTTCAGTGATAGTCGCCGCCGTATTGTTCGTTTGCTGGGCTCCATTCCATTCGCAGCGACTATTCATTACGCACATCGAGGTGTTTACAAGCAAACTTTTACGGATACTATTCTCAGTCGCGCAACCGGCCTACTTTACTATTCATCCGCTGTTGTCAATCCGATAATTTACAAGATCATGTCGAATAAATTTCGACAAGCGTTTAAGGTGATTTTGCTATAATTTTTTTTCTCACTAATATACGCGTTTTATAGCAAAATACACCTTATAACGATTGATGAAAATAATGTGTATTAACACGCTTTTTTATAAGATGTGATAAGTTATTATAATGTAAATCAAATACGAACGAATAATTTATTAAAAAAAAACAAAAAAAAACAAAAAAAAAAAACAAAAAAAACAAAATTTTTATTTTTGCAAGGAGTACACAAAGTTTGAAATAATGGTTATGTGAAAAATAATTTCATTCACGCGAGTTTCGCATCTTTTGTCAACTATACAAGCTGACTTCCACAGGAAACCGAGTCCGTTACTATACTATGAATTTAAGCAAACTATCAAATATTCCGAATTATTTTGAAAGTTCTGTCCACGCAAGCGTTTGATTATAATTTTATTATCACTTTACGCTCCAACTTACACATCCTTTCTCGATGGCTTCATAGTTATCGTGTACTTTCAGTCAGTTGACATCGTTCGTACCATCCGCATGGCAGACCAGTTCGATGAGTAATTACGCGACAGTTTTTCAAAAGCTCAATCACGTGAAAATCAGATGATGGCGAATCTGACAACTCAAAATCGTACGGGGACTAAAAGTGCATTCATGCATCATTTAGAATTGATCGCTAAGGATTTCTATGCAACCACTTATTATGATCACACAAGTTACGAAGCTGATAGCCAAACGATTTACGAGGTCGTGCTTTACTTCTCTATGGGAATCATCGGGATTCTTGGAAATGTGGCCACCTGTGTCGTTATCATCAGCAATAGGTCAATGCGCACGGTTACAAATGCTTATCTGCTCAATTTAGCCATTTCCGATCTTTTGTTACTGTTTTTTGGTTTTCCGACGCTGAACAGATACGTCAGGTACCGACACGATGTGCTCTGCAAGTTTAGGTACGTACTTTTCATTTTATTATTTACTATATACAATTAAGTATATTGACGAGTAAAAAATTCTTTACCTTGATCACCTGATGCGTAAGGAGTATGATGTTCGAAGGAGCAGTATACGTCTCAGTCTTGACCATCAGTGCTTTCAGCGTCGAGCGATACCTGGCTATTTGTCATCCATTCAGAGCTCTCGCTTTATCCAATATGTCCAGAGCCTATAGGACAATTCCTGCGATCTGGATTTTGGGCTATCTCTCTGCCTTGATGATGAGCCTACAAATCGGTCTTCTACCAAAGACCTTATTCTCGGAAGATACCATTTGTTCTATAGTCAGCAAATTTGCTCCCCGTATTCTCGAGATTTCTACCTTGGTATTTTTTGTTCTGCCGATGATATTGATAAGCTATTTGTACATTCGTATTTGGATAAACTTGAAGAACTCAGGACCAATCGAAACAAATGCACAAAATCATCCGAGATATAATGGAAATGGAAAAGTTATTAGGATGCTGGGTGAGCTGTTTTAAGAGTAAAGATTGAAAAAAAAAAGAATTACTCTATCTATACTTTGTCTTTTATAGCGGCGGTCGTTTCAGCATTCTTCATTTCCTGGGCTCCTTTTCACGTGCAGCGTTTGACGTCCATACACCTTTACTCCTTAGTATATTCATTCGAAATAGTCCACATGCAGCGGAAGTTCAGTCGTGTTACCGGTGTGCTTTACTACTCGTCTGCCGTTATCAATCCGATAATATACAATATCATGTCGAATAAGTTTAGGCAAGCTTTCAAGGTATTATATAATTTCTTTTAAGACGAATTAATTTCTTTGAATTTAATTTGTACTAAACATTTCGCAGGACACGTTAGTTAGAGGTTCAAGAGTATTCCGAAGCAGTTGTGTCAGCACGGATAACGATCGAGATATGGAGGTAGAACTTTAAAATTCTAATAATCAAAGAAGATGGTTTAGAATATCTGTGCAGATAGTACATTACGGTATTGCAAATACAAAATATTCTTGTATAACATTCTTCGACGTATTTGCTTTTACCTATAGGCTGCTCGCTTAAAAAACGAGATATTTTTCAAAAACGACTTATTTTGTCGTATTCCGCAAGCTCGCGTGTTTTAGGCCAGACATCATGTAATATCATTGCCATTGTCATCCTGTTTATATTTTCGACTAATAAATCCAAGCAGAATGCCAAGCGGGCACATGTGAATGATATTGGGAGTTTCTGCCTGCGCAAGAGTTTGATTATTTTTATCTCTTTACGCTCTAGCTTACATATCCTTCCTCGTCGAAAGCTTTATATTTATTCGGTACTCCCAGTCAGTGTATACCGTTCGAATCATCCGCATGCACGGTAGATGAGTTCGATGAGAAATTACTCGACGGTTCACCGAGAGTTTGACGGTTTAAACATCTAGGCGATGGCGTATCAGACACCTAAGAATACCACGACGCATGAGGGCTTGTTTAAACTCTTAGAGAAAATCATCAAGCATATTTACGCAAATGCCTACTTTGATCACATAAGTTACGAAGCTGATAGCCAAACGATTTACGAGGTCGTGCTTTACTTCTCTATGGGAATCATCGGGGTGCTTGGAAATGTGGCCACCTGTGTCGTTATCATCAGCAATAGGTCCATGCGCACAGTTACGAATGTTTATCTGCTCAATCTAGCCATTTCTGATATACTGTTACTGTTTTTTGGTTTTCCGACGCTGAACAGATACGTCAGGTATCGCTACGATGTTCTTTGCAAGTTTAGGTATGTACCTATTTTGCATTATATTTTGCTTGTGTTGATGAAAAAAGTAAACAAAATTGTTCGCTTCATTTACATGGTCCGTAAGGAATATGATGTTCGAAGGTGCAGTCTACGTATCGGTCTTGACCATCAGTGCTTTTAGCGTCGAGCGTTATTTGGCTATTTGTCGCCCATTCACGGCCCTTGCTTGGTCCAATATGTCCAGAGCTTCTAGAACAATTCCAGCGATCTGGATATTGGGCTATCTCTGTGCTTTGTTGATGAGCCAACAAATTGGTCTTCAATACAAGGGTAGAAAGTCGAATGAAACCATTTGTTCTGTGATCAGCGAACTTGCTACCCGTACTTTCGAGATTTCCACCCTGGTATTTTTCGTTCTGCCCATGATATTGATAAGCTGTCTGTACACTCGGATATGGATAAATTTGAGGAACTCGGAACCAATCGAAACGAATGCACAAGTTCATGCGAGATCTAATGGTAGAGGAAAAGTCATCAGGATGCTGGGTAAGTCAACGCTTATGATCTTGAAGACTTCACTTTCACAGTGAGGAGTGTTGAAAAAAATTGACTTAATAATATACATATATGCATTTCGTGTCACAGTGATGGTGGTTTTGGCGTTCTTCATCTCCTCGGCTCCGTTCCACGTGCAGCGTTTGTTGGCTTTATACTTTTACGATTTTTTCTCAGCTAAGGTAACCCTTATGCTGCATAAGATTAGTCGTGTTACCGGTGTTCTTTTCTACTCATCTGCCGTCATCAATCCGATAATATACAACGTTATGTCGAATAAATTTAGACAAGCTTTCAAGGTACGATGTAGTTTTGTTTTAAAAAATAAATGTCATTCCTAATTGATTTTTATCAAATTTTTTTACAGGAAACATTAGTCAGAGGTTTGAAAATATTTCGAAGTAGTCAAAGTCTTAGCACGTCTACAGAACAAGATGTGGTTGTAAAAACATGAAATTCTGATGTGTAAATAAAGGTAATCGAGATTTACTGTACAGAAGATATTAATATATGTATTAAAAAGTATTGAAAAGTGTAAATAGTTAGTGTTAAGCAGATTAAATTATATCAGTGTTATCTGATTGAATATAAGAATCAATAAACTACATAGTAGACCTGCACATTTCAGATGTTTTTTTTTTCGCCTGTTTTAAACGATCAAATAACACAACTTCTCTTCTCTGATGTTTATTTGGTCCGGCCTCCAGAGTGATATTATTCAGCTGGAGGGGGAACACTCGCTGGTACTTGCAATTCAGCTTTAAGCAGTCGTCTCCCCTCTCTCCAAGTCCTCATCCAGTTAGTGGACATCGTTCGAATAGTTCGGGCGACGCGCGCATTGTGGGCAATCATTACTTGACAGCAAAAAATGACATCGTATGTAGAAGAAGAGAATGACGAACTGTACGACATCGCCGTTTTTAAGGAGTTCAAAGAGCTTTTTCTGCAATACATTTTTAGGCCTTTTTGGACTTCTGGGAAACCTTTCAACCTGTCTCGTTATCGCTCGCAACAGGTCTATGCATACCGTTACGAATGTTTACCTGTTCAATCTGGCTGTTTCCGATCTACTGATATTGATATTCTGCCTTCCACCATTGAGTCAATACGTTCAGTATCGCAGAATGGATGTACGTTGCAAGTTTAGGTACGTACTTTGAATCTTCTAGCATCATTTTTTGCACTTCTCTTCACGACAACGACAATTCAATGCATCGCACGGCAGAACCCTGATGTGCGAATGGTCAGTCTACGTTTCAGTTCTGACCATCACCGCATTCAGCGTCGAACGCTACCTGGCGATCTGCCACCCGTTCCAAGCCCGAGCTTTGTCCGAGATGTCCCGAGCATCCCGAACCATCCCAGCGATCTGGTTGTTTGGTTTCATCTGCGCCCTGCTGATGAGTTTCCAAACTGGTCTTGTCGAATTGTTCGTAGCAGATGAGACTGACCCGGTGTGTACCGTGATCAATGATTTGGCTCCTCGAGCTTTTGAGATTTCCACCTTGTTGTTCTTCGTTATGCCCATGCTCCTGATGGGCTGTCTCTACACCCGCATGGTGATGAGCTTGAGAAAGTCAGCATCGGTTGTAAGAGAGCAACGAGAGGATGATGAAGTTAATGCAAACGGAAGAAGGGCTATCGTAATGCTAGGTGAGTCGATTTTTAACGATATCGTTTTTAAGTTTTGAAGGCATGAATAATGCTGTTCCAATTTGAAAAATAAGAGAGCATTATGTTTTGTATTTTAGTAATGGTCGCTGTGGCATTTTTTGTCTGCTGGGCTCCCTATCAGGTGCAGCGCCTGTTTACGATACACTTTCGCCACAATGTGTTACCAGATTCCTTGATTGAAGTGCAGTTGATTATAAGTCATGTAATTGGTGTACTATACTATTCCTCAGGCTGTATCAATCCGATAATCTATAATATCATGTCTAAGAAATTTCGGCAAGCTTTCAAGGTAATGCGTGGATTTTAAATAAGTGCCTATATTATGCAGTTTTACGTGAGTTATAGTTTTTCCAAACTTTCTAGGAGACATTCATCGGAGATTCAAAAATATTGCGATGCAATCGTTACGTCCGCGCGAACGACAGGCAACATGTCGTTGTAAATATTTGATGTGCAATTATAAAGATGATTGTAAATAAATGTGTAGAATTTATGCGTTGAAGCGTTAATTACTGATAACTTTGATTCTCTTTCCTATCAGTATTTTTGATAGAATATCAGCACTATGAAAGGAAACAGGTTTTGGAAGCGTTCTGCCTTCGTTCAGTACCATCAATGCAACATGAGTGATGGTTCCAACATTTTCGAGCTTGAAAATCGTTATTTTATTATCAAACTATATAATTAAACTTTGCAATCGCGATCATCAGCCTACCGCGAATGCTAAGAGCAAATAATTTGCTATCACGCGTTGCTCGGCGTCTGTATGTACAATACATGCATATCACACTTCCCGAGTCAGAAGAGTGCTGCAGCTCCATCATTAAATTTTTTATTCAACTGAATTAGTGTTGACACAGTGCTTGGTAGTGTTAGCTAATTACTGTACTTAAATTGGAAATGAACAATGGATAGTTTAGAAATCATTGAGAACATCAGCGAATCTATAATCGATTTCGATTTGAATTTAACAGACATAGATAATTCTAACGACAATTATTGGCTAAACCAAAATCCAATTTACATGCTTGTGATATATATTTGTATAGGAATCATCGGTGTAGTGGGAAACATCATTACTTGCATTGTTATAGCTACCAACAAGTCTATGCATACTGTAACTAATTGTTATTTGTTCAATCTGGCTATTTCCGACCTGCTGATGATCATCTTTTCATTTCCTGCATTCGATGGTTATGACAGGTACAGCAGTAAGACTGTTTGCTTCCTGAGGTAATTCATCCATCAAATTTAACATTTTTTTTATCGTAATTGTGTCTCGTTTAATTTGTTTTGCTGACTGTACAGAGGATTCATAGCTGAAGCTTCGGTCTACATCTCCGTGCTAACCATCGTAGCATTCAGTATTGAACGTTACCTGGCAATCTGTCACCCTTTCTTCGTCCGCGCTTTATCTCACCTTTCTCGGGCTTCTCGAACCATTCCGACGATTTGGATATTGGGCTGCGCTGGTGCCCTACCTGTGGCTATGCAAATCGGTATTATACATTATTATAGGTCGAAAGATCGAGCCATATGCACCATTGTCACAGCGTCTGGGCTATTTTACCTAGAGCTCTCTACTGTTGTTTTTTTCATTCTGCCCATGATTCTTATGATTTGGTTGTACACGTTGATGGGCATTAGATTAAGAAGTTCGCGACGAAGGCTAGAAACAAGAGACGGTGAAAGTAGACGGACCGAAAAAGATGCGAGAAACAACAACAACAAACGAGTACTTAGGATGTTGGGTGAGTTGATATGAAGAATAGAATTGTTCTTCACAATTTCGAAACTTTTTATTAACTTTATTCGATAAGTGATGATTCAATCAGATATTTTTAATGCAGTGTCGGTGGTGGCAGCATTCTTCTTTTGCTGGGCTCCTTTCCATCTGCAGCGTTTGATTGCTATGCATTCCGAGATAATAATATACTATTATGAGAGTATTATAAAAATGTATAATGTCATCACTCCTATAAGTGCTGTATTCTCGTATTCGTCGACTATGATCAACCCGGCGCTCTACAACGTGATGTCGAATAAGTTTCGACAAGCTTTTAAGGTCTGTATTTGCTGTAGACTTAATTTTTTTCTGTACTTTGTTGTTAAATGAGTAACGTTTCCACAGGATACATTTATAAAGGTTTGGTCAGCCCTTTCGTGCAGCAGTCAAACTACTAATTCAATCGAGGTAATTGATCTCAAAAAGTATCCGTCTACTAGTGATTAAACTAGATGTTAAAATATTTTATTCTAAAGAGTTTTTTTAAGCACCACGAATAAAATACGTTAAAAGAATCGCACTCTATCATTTTCTCTGCATAATTGAATTATCATCTTTGGCGCCGCTTATCGGAGCTTCCTCTTGCGATGGCAATGTGTTCTGGCTATAGTAAACGTTGGTTTGCGAAGCCTGTTTGTATATTTTATATATTTTACGTTATTCTCATTATAAATAGCATTGATGGAGTTACTAATCGTAGTACGTTACTTTTTCTTCACAAAAAATAATTACAATAATCACTAATACATAATTATTGCTAATACATATAAAAACTCGAAGTCGCGACCTCATATGTTTGAGGGGGTTAATCAGAACAATTTTTGATAAATGAAAACAACTTGTGCTCTTTCTTATTCATACCACTTCCGATATTAAAATACATTCATACCAAGCTCTCTCACACGCACAGTCGTCTTGATTTCGCTTTTCTCTTGCTCTTCTTTACTGTAATGTAGAAGAAGGCACAGTCGCACAAGCCAAAGCCACGTCGTAAAGGTATTCGAGGTACTTCTGCAAAGTAGAAATAAGAAATTAGTCATTCAATACCATCTATCTTTCAGATAATAAACAAATTAACTGACTGGTTGACTGAGAAAATCTTTCCGGCATCGCCGAATCGCCTGCACAGCCTGAGGCACGTCACATTCTTTATCCACTGTCATTCTCTTGAGTAAAAATGACGACGCCAGCCAAATTCCACTAGCTGTCACTCCATTTCTGAAATAGCCGTTATAAATCAATATAATTTTTATTGCATGAGAAAAAAGAAAGACAAATTAAATTCGAGCTTTACGCGCAGGCTATAACTATGGGACACTTATTCGTCTTTGGTAGCTCATCAAAGGCCTTCCAGAGTTGCGCAAGTTCCTTGGCAGGGGGAAGCGAGAATTCTGGCCAGTTCTTGTAGCTCAGAATCTTAACCTTTTGCTCCTTGGATGGCTGCTGTCGATAGATTCGGATAGAAGTTAAATATTCGGTTAACGATGTATATCTCAAGTGCGATGCTCGTGAAAAATTATGCATCTAATTCGTCGACTATTACCTCAGAACTATCTATAATAAGGACTTCTTCTTTCAAGTAATACTTCGAGTCTGTCGTCGAGCTCTGCTGACGAATGATCTTCAGGTACTTGGTACTTCCGAACTCCTGACTATCCGCAATCAGCTCGCAATAAGTCTGCAAAAATTGTAAGTGTGAAAGAGAAGCTTCTAGAGACAATTCAGTTAATCGAAAGCTTTGAATCTTACCGGGTCTTGCAAGTCCGGTAGTTGCAAAGCGAGTACGTATTCTACGTTTAACTCTGACAGCATTCGCCAGAAGTCTGCCAACGTTGTGGGCATTGGCAGTTGTGTCGTAATGTACTGACAGTCTTTGAATACACCTCTGACGCTCGTTGCTGCGATATAGTCGCTGTCGTTGTCCGTATTTGATGATCTCTTTAAGTACAGCCTGTTCAGGCTAGCTGTACACACGATTAGGAATTTTTTAATATTTAACGAATTTCAATTCCTAGGAGCAATCGAGAAAAGTCGCAATACCTGCAGTTTCTGGAAACCTGTGCTTTGCCCTGTTTCTGTCTGACAGAGTCTTTTCGGGAAGCGGTGGAGAGCCAAGGACTTCGTTCCACCAACTCGTGTCTAATATTCTGAAATGATGATTGCAGATAACTATTCGCAAGTAATAGGCAGCATAGATTTGTACAACGTTATAAGCAAAAACCTTTGGTAAAGCTGGGACGATTTTTTCTTTGCCTCCTCAATCCTGTCGGGCAGAGTCTCATCGCAGCTAAAGCACGTATCCTTTGTATGGAAGTATTCGACGAGCACCAGATGAACCAGTAAGTACTGCTCTGTATTATCGACCATGTTCAGTCTTCCTTGCCTGACCGACAATAGGTTCTCAAATACGTAAATGACCTATCGATAGGAAGGTTTAGCTTTGATCTATTAAAATTGAAATCATGAGTATTGTCGTATCCCACCTTCTCGCAAAAAGCTTGATGAAGACAGATATCGAGAACAATAAGGGTACCAGTACGTCCAACACCAGCACTGCAGTGCACGACGATAGGTGGTTGGTTTGCTCGATCATCGAATGGGGCGTGTCTTTGCAGTTGCTGCAGGAAGGCGACGATGCTTCGTGGACTCGAGGGAACGCCGTGGTCAGGCCATGCCGTGTAGTGCAGGTGCTCTATCTATAACGTTATAACAAGTTATTTTCAATTTTGAAAAATAAAAATGTTTTCAAGTTCGCGTTCTTACCGTCCGTGCCTCCAGGGTTCCACAGTAAACTTTGAACGTCCTGTATGTATAATCAGAATGGATTTCTTCGCTGGAGAACTGAACCAATATCGTACCATATAAGATTTTCTTGCCAACTGCGGAAGGCCAGTATTGCTCGCACTTGATCTGGAATCAGAATAAAAATTAATTTTGTACTATACAGGGTGGCACTTGCTTTGTGGAAACGTTCGAAAGCTTGAATTACTTTATCATTTTCAACGAGGTTCGCCATCATGCAGATGATTTGTACATTTTCCTGCCAGATCATTCGCCAAAAGTCAACTATTGTATTGGGTTTTGGTCCTTGAGTAGCTATGTAGGCCTTATCTTTTCCACCGTAGCCCTTTCGTGACACATAAAATGTATTATTATACCTAAGTATTTGTTAATATAAGCTACTAGATTTTAAAACATCTATGCTTACCGTTATGAAGTTAGCATTGATGTAATCTGAAAAAGGTTCTTCGGATAGTTTATCTAAAACTACTCGGCTTTCGTCGTCTAAAAATTGATCGTGAAATTTATACTTTTACTTTTATAGCTCCAGACTTTATGATAGAAGTACTTACAGGGAAACAAGTTAGCATATCTATTCTTTGGTTTGGTTTCCGGTTGAGATCCATAAGCGCATGATTTCGTTGGTCCATGTATGATCATCTGAATGATTGATATGTATTTGCGATTATGATGTAATGAACGATAATATAAATACCATATAATCACAAATAACACTCACTGAATATTCATTTTTCAATTTGCCAGCTTTGTAAGCTTTTTCAAAGTAATTCTCAAAGTCCTCGACTTTTACTGGCATCGCGAACTCCTTCTTCTTCTCCACAATGAACATATTATTCATTTGTATGTCTTTGATTTCTTTTTCGTCTTGCACATTCTTCACCTTTGGACCAGTTTCAACTTCATCCATTGAGTTATTTGACTTCTTCTTGCCTAAGTCGTTGGATAGTGGCATGTTCTCTTGCCGACCTGGTTTAGGCTTGCTTGCTATGAAAGTTCCGGCGAGTCTTAAACAATTGCATGAGATAATTTTATTTTGCCGAAGAGCGGCATAACTTTTAATATTATTTGGAAATACTCACTTTTTTCTGTACACAATGAAAACCAACAGTGCTGCTATCAAGATAATGAAGAATAAAGGTGTCAGCCACATGGCATAATTTTTAGGCAAGTCAGCTATCGAAATTGGGTTGGTTTTCACAGACTTCAAAATATTTGTTCTCAGTTTTTCAGATTTCTGGCCACCTAAACTTTTTTTACCGTCCACTAGCATCAAGTGAACGATGTACGACTCCTTTGGGCAAAGAGGGTGATTCTTAAAACCACCATAGTCTTTGCCATCCCCGATTATGAAGTGTTTATTAGCGTAGAATTCTAATTTCTGAAATAATCAATGTTCCAGTTGTAAATGACAAAATTCAGATTTACAAATCGTTGAATACTCACCGTCAAGTTAGCAGCTATCCATGAAGCCTTGTAGTAAGCAGAATTCTGCTCATCCAAATATAGATCGACATCTTTATTGCTTCGATCTTCATCGCAGTACTTTGTTCCCTGTACCATAAGGAGAATTATACTATCTTTTACATCGTACACCACTTCAGGTATGCTGATGTCAATAGTGGTAACATCGTCTCGAGGTCTGGGCTTCAAATCTTGCGTTGAGAAGTTAACGAAACTTGGCAGACTTATGGTGCCACTGACAGGGTAACCTACTTTATTCCCTTGTGTGATCGCAGCAACGGATATATGGTATGCCGTGGATGGTAGCAAGTCTATATTTGTGCTGTATTCCGATTGGTATTCTGACACCATTATTGAATGCTGTTTTATCTTTGTAGGTGGTTCATGCTTCAAGTGGGTCTCCCGAATTAGAGCATGAATATAATAGCTGACTATCCTACCGCCACTTTCCAGCGGATGATGCCAGGTGATGCTCACAGACGAGTTTTCTCCATCAGTTTGCTTCAGAACTAAGTTTCTTGGTGCGCTGGGTGCTAAGATTTACATGATATTTATATATTATTGGATTTTTTGATTCTATAAATCAATGTTCATTCAGTTAGAATCCTTACTTAATTCTTCCCATATGACGGGTGTGCTGACTGGTTTAGATCCATTTGGTACACCTTCGTTGTAAGCTGTAATCTGTGGATATCGATAAAAAATGCAAAATTTATTTGGTACAGCATGATGCACAGCACAAGAAAAATGTTGCATACCTGGATTAGTTCGTAGATATCTGATGATGGAAGAGAGACAGTTTTACACAATGTGTCTTGCGATATCCAAAAAGAGTGCTTACAAAATTCGTCGGGCTGAACTATTGCACTTTCTTCACAGTTTTGTCTACTTAAGTCGCAGAATTTTATTGTATAATGCTTTAATTTGCCGTTTAGTGGTGGTTTTGGCACTTGCCACCTCAACGTGGTACTATGGTTAAACGTATCTACTTCTATAATTTTTGGCTTCTGAATAGGCATTGGTTCTAGAAAAACAACAGTTTTTCTTATTTTTTTTTGTAAGCTTTCATATCTATTACTAATAGATTATATTACCTCTAGCAGGCATGGTGAAAGATTTGACAGCGCATGCGCTTTCATTCACGGAACCGCCTGGAGATCTTAGGGAGCAAACGCGAACTTCGTAAGTTTCCGTACCATAAAACAATTTTTTCTCCAGAGGATAATAGTAGTCTTGAATTTCCTGGTTAACTAAGGTTTTGTTTAACTTTGTGATGATCAGTTTGGACGAACGAATGGGTCCAGTATTTGTCCAGCAATCACTTGGTGGGTTCCAACGAATCGTTGCAGCTATCGATTCGTTACTTTCATTGGTTAAGTGTAAATTGCTAAATATCTCAGTTGGTATTTCTGTAACACAATGATAATAATTATGATTTGATACAATATCAAAGTCTATATCGAAAGGTTAAAACTTACTCAATGAATTAGTTGTGTGATTTAATACTTTTTCTTCACCTCTACGCGCAGACGTTGATGCGTAAACTGTGACCAGATATGTTGTGTAGGGTCTTAAACCGTTAAACGTAAAACTGAACTTTTCTTTTAACTCGTTTTTTATAACTGAACGTATCAAAAATTGCATACTATCGTTTGTCAAATTGTACATAGATTGGCCGAAATCCTTGCATCCGTGTGATTCTATTGGCTAAAAATTGAATTTTAAATTTAACATTGTCCTTTTATCTATTTCAGATTCGTTTAAAATTACGTACCCGAATTTCTACAGTGTAATTAACAATTTTGCCATTTGGTTTCTCTGGGGGTCTCCAATTTAGAGTTATCTTATTTACTGTATTAGGCACAGATTCTAAATGGCTTACCAAACTGGGGGCTGAAAAAAAAAATATATTTTGAAAATGCAATTTAATATAATGAAGATAATAAATATATTGCAATGTGAAGCACCTCCTTCTAGTGTCATAACGTATCTGATAAGAATATTACTCGATTTTGCTGACTTTACAAGGAACGCATACATCGTAAAAGGTTCCAGTCCTATAAATATTTTTGGAAAGGATGTAGATCCATTAAATACTATACTGCTAGCAGAGGTTACTTCTACATGATACCATTTGTCTGGGCATGAATCGATTACATGCCTTTCTCTGTTGAGGTCTAAAATTAGGCTTGTTTCATTAATAGCCTTGATAATGAAATTGACGGCTGCTGACTCTGGATAGTTATTCATAAAATTAAATTTGAGAACAAATAATTTAATCAAAAATAATAGTAATGCTTACCCGTGCACTCAGTGGTAAAGTTTGCCCAAGATCCGCGAAAAGTTCTATTTTCGGCTTCGAGAACTCCGATTGCTTTGTATTTAATTCCAGGACTTAAAGGTTCGGCAAACACAGATATGACATCATTTTTCCTGACAATCGTTTTATTAGTGACGATGAAAGGGTGCGTCATGTTCTCCTCTAGCTGACAAATTAAAAATGCAATAATCCGCATGTCTCGGTATAATTTTTGAATTCAATCATTTCTTACCCAAATTTCGAAGTTGAGAATTGTAGGTACGAATTCATACTCTTCCTGCATACTTAAATAAACTCTCACACAAGTGTAATTTATCGGCTCTATTGAGGGAGCCGGTGGTGAGCCAACGCCTGGAAGTAGATGAAGTTAGATACTGTATCCTATCGAGATTTCGAGCAACAATTACCTTTTTTGCAGTCCGGTAGAAAAAATAGTGTCGTATTCGATTTAACGCATCCACTTCTACATGCTCCTGTGGCGATACTACAATCAGCATAGGCACAGTGTCCACATGACTGCGCGCAATCGTAACCATAAGTTGACTCGGGACAACCTGGCGTGAAAAAATTTAAATGAGTTATGTTTCGAACACCTAAATAATCGATGTTACAATACGCTTACAAATGAACTAACGGTCGGAACACGTTGGCGTTTTGTACCCTGGAGCACAGGAACAGCCTTTTTTGTCACAAGCCACTAAGTTTTGGCAATTTGAATGCGAAGGGAAAAACGTGGAACACCTTGCCGAACATGATTTACCAATTCTTCCTTCTTCACAGGGTAATCTGTGCTCTGTAATGTAAATGTAATCATGCATTCATGAGCTTTAAATTTCAGTTAGTAGAGCCAGTCAAAATTATTACCTTTGGGTGAGATTTTTTGGTCAATCGTGCTGATGATTTCAGAAACGCCGTCTTGTGAAATTTTCTGACACGTGACGTTCGGCCATTCGTATACTGAACTTCCGCTGTTATAGTCTTGATAGTTGTTGATTTTCACGTATTTCAATCCATCTGCAGAAAAATAACGACGTTATAAGCGAAGTTAAATAGGTCGCTAAAGTCCAGTTGTGTAGTTCATTAACGTGATAAAAACTTATTTTCACGCATAGCAAAAGAGACAACGCATGCTTATCAGTTCAAAGTTTTATCTTCATTAATACGTACAGTTGTCGAATACTGACCATCGTAGCAGCGACGAACGTTGGAGAGAGCCCAGTAACTGCTATTTCTGTACGTATTATTGGTCAAAAGAGTATTGATTTCCAGAGTTATCGGCTGTGACATATTTTTAGTCAGAGTGTAATCTATTTTCACGTTGTTCCAAACTCTCAAGCCATATGGATTTTTCGATTTAGAGTTTGAAGCTTGGTGTTTATCCTCGTGTCTAACAATTTTGATGGCTCTTTTGTAGCCCTTTCGATCGATCACATCGATGTTCACAATGCAATCTGGACACATGTTAAAGGACATTTCGACGCAGATCCTCTTATCGGACGACGAGGTCATGAATTCAGGGCTGCTAAGTTTGGCCTGCGTATTCCTCGTCATGGAGTAACTATCTGAAAATATCGATGGTACGGATATTTAGTTTGTCAAGTAGCTTATCGTAAGAAAATTTTTTATTGAACATACGTACATTTGTGAAACTTCATCAACATTTTTCCTCGACTCCTGGCGTTGAAGGAATATTCAGTCGTACGAGTCCGGTTCTGATAATGTCCACTGAAGTAGTTCGACCATTTAGGGCGATTCTCTTCGTGCCTTAATATTCGCTTCTCGGAATCGTAGACATCTATCAAGATTCGCGCACGAAAGTCCCACTTTAACACGAAAGTCCTCCACTCCGTGGTCGACAGTATTTCACCCTGTACGAACATAAGCAATGTTTAACAATTCCGTTTTACTTATGTAACTCTGATACCCTTGCCCTTACATCGTACTCGGCCAACTTTGTCAAACAGCTGCCTGTAGGGATAGCCATCGCTGGTTCGGCTATCCCTCTCTCGCATCTTCGTATGACGGATTTGGTGTTCAACCAGCCACCGAGAAGGACGAAAAAGCAAAATTCGTGCTCCGGACTACTGAATCCGTTGCAGATTGCAAAATGAGCGTCGCTGGAACCACGAACTGACACGGCCAAACTACCGCTGTTCGGCAGACTGGTCACGTTAGCGAAGCGATCGGTCATCTCTTCTACCGTAAAATCTGCGAAAACAAAATCATCAGATCTCGGTGGAAGAATTCATCGCGTGAACTTACCTTCCCATCGATTGTCGAATATAGGAGCCATAGGTGAATGCAGGTTATCCGTATAGTACCAACTTCCCTCGGCTCCTTTCCAAGACTTTGTACACGTTTTGTAAGAACTCATCGAACACGTCAAATTGTCGTTCGTCGGGTACACGTACATGTTCTCGTGGACAACTAGCGTCACACAAAAATACACTTATTTTCATAACAACAGAGGATTAAAAAAGCACGTAACACAACAAAAGTATCTAACCAACTGGCTTGTAGGACAAGCCGAGAGGCTTGTACGTAGGGTAATTCCAATTCAGGTGATCATTCCAGACGAGAGCACTGTCGACATCGTCGGTCACGCAGTACATCTCCTTCCCTAGTTGTCTGTACAAGCTGCTCGTTAAGGCGGCAGGATTCGACAGAATGAAAAACTCGCCGCAGACCTGCGCCCACAGCACCCCCAGGAGCAGCCAAAGGGTCAGCCATAGCCTCGACATTTCTCACAGCCTGTAATCACTTTTGTCTCCGTTTGCACTGGCTCCGCATAATTTCAACTGTCATCGAGTCGAGGCAGACACTTGGAGTATACTGCGCCGCTCTCTGGATGACTAGTCGGGAGAGGAAGCTGGCTTCCTCTTCGATAAGCTTTTTATTCAGCGCGTTCGGGAATACTAACGTACAGTTTATTTTCGCGATGCAGATTGATAGCGCGCGCGTATCAGAGCAACGGAAGTCGATGATTCGCTCGTTTCGCGATTGCGCCGCTATGACTGTACGCTTTTCCTCGCTTCGAAAATTGTTTATTCTCGAACGATCGGCTGTATAAATTTCTCCGAAAAGTCAAACCGCGACATATGATTTGCAGCCGCGGAGGTTTCGTAGCTTTATGACGCATCGGACAGAACAGAGGGATGGCTTTATTTACGGCCGAAAATTATTATTTTATTGTTCGACGGACGATTTTATGCCTCTCTATAGAGACGTTGTAACGGATTCGACGCGTTCGGACACAAACGATCCCGAGGTCAAGGATGCCGCTCGTAAAACGACGATCGGAAACTCGCCGGGTGTGTGTATATACGTTTATCGCTGTATTACAGTGGTATATGTGCAGAGAAGGAATCGAGCAAAAGAACGTACGAGAGAAACGAGAGCGCGTTACGCCAGGGATAAAAGCCGGGAAAACGAGAGCCGCTGCACTTGTGTGTTGAGAGAATGACGAAGGGTCGGCGAGTCGTAAAACAAAGCAGGCTCTACTACTACTCGGTAATTTTCGCTCGCAAGTGGCGCCTGCGAGGCGACTGTAATTCTTTTTATTCGCCTCTGTCGCGAGTTTGCGTAAACGCGGTTAGAGCCCGAGAGAGAGAGAGAGAGAAATAAGGTGTGTGTTTGTGTGTACAAGCGGCGAGACGATCGTGGGACGCAGGCGTCGATGGGGCTGTGAATGGTAATGTTATATTATCCGCGACTTTTTGCATTTTTTAGCGTCGCGCGTATTACCATCGAAATATTCCACTCACGTCGGAATGAAAGTTCGTTTCGCGCATGAATTATCGCCAAGAGCTGTGGAGTCATGTCGATCTATAGGCGATACGAGAGATGTGTTTTCGATTACCCGGACGAATAGTCCCTGTCACTGTTCGCCGATAAGCAAAGCTAACGCGATCGGGGTCGAGGAGGAGAAAAGTCCGGTGACTAAAATCGCGCCGTAACCCGAAGCCGAGAGGGTAATTAAAGCCTCCGTAAAAGCGTCGCTCGTATAACACACACATGAGCGCAAGAGAGAGAGAGAGAGAGAGAGAGAGAGAGAGAGAGAGAGAGAGAGAGAAAGTCCGTATAGGCGCCGCGAACTAATAACGATTCGCAGCGCATAAATCAGAGCCGCGCTTGCACAATGCACTGCGGACGCTCGAAAAAAAAGCCCGAGACTGAGAGAGAAAAAGTAGGCTATCTCCGCAAGCCTCCGCGCCGCAAGAGATACGATTGTTCCGAGGGCTTGAAAATAGACGCCGGCGAGACGATCGGTTTGCGAGTCTTGAAGTAGCTGGTAAATAAATTAATACCTTCGGTGACAGACGCAAACTCGAGAATCGCATAATCACAACATCCCCTGATCTTGAATCCTCCAGTAGGTAGCTTGCGAGCACTGGTATATCACAGCACCATCACACAGACGTCTTTCCACTTCTCTCGCTCTTCGCGCGCGGAACAAATCGGAGAAAACTCGCGACGTAAAAATAAAAATCGCGCTTCGAGAAAGAGAGAGAGAGAGAGAGAATGAGATATATAGTACAGCCGTCAGTTCATCACTCGCGAGGAGAATCGCCGCTCGATTTTTCAAGGCACCGCGCGAGAAAGCGGCGACGATCTATCGCGCATGCGCTCCTCCCCCGTAGTGCGCTGCTGCTTTCGGTACTCTATTATGTACCGCTGGAAATGACGGCTATCTAAACGATGCGGCTCGAATACCGATCAGTGTCACTGGGATGCCGGTGTGGACACTGCGCGTGTGTGTATAGTGTGAGCTGGTATCCGGGGATGGCTGTAGATCCGGTCGGGTTCATTAGAATATTTATGTCGTGTTCAAGCGCTAACCATTTCGTACCATTTGTAGGAAAAACAAATATTCCTTTCTTGTTGCGATGATACTTCTGAAGTCTAAATCAAATCTTCGAAACTCACTATTAAGCACTTGTATCCAAAAGGAGATCATACTCTGCACGTCACCAGAAAAAAAGTTCAAAACCTTTGCAACGAAGCGTCACCTCGAGCCACTCGATCCAATTCATAAATGCGATACAAGCACAGACTCATGGCAAAACAGTAGCAGAGTCACAACATTTTTCCCGCATCGGACGTTTTGCTCCGATGTGTGTATAGGATGCGCGCGCGATTATTGTTCGAGGCTAATCGATGAGGAACGCGTCGCGCGTGAGGCGAATGTAACACCACTATGCTGAACCACTGCCACTACAATACTGGCGCCGATAACTGGATCGACATCGTACTTAAGAATTCCGTGCGAGGATTCGCTGTTACGTATGCGTGCGATTTCTTTCCCTTTTTTTTTTATTTTTAGACGGGAGAGGCAAAAGACTCGTCGGCGGTGGAATCTGCACGATTTTGTAATCCGCCGCATGACGGCTGTGCTGTTTGCTCAATGCTTCTCGATGAATAATTAAAAGATTTTTCTTGAATGGATATTTTTTTGTTTGACTTATTAATCATTCACGTATTGTGCTATATTCAATTCCATTGTTTTTCTTTTCGCTAATTTCATGGCACTTCATTAAAATTTGTAATGACGACGTTTGATTGAGACGTATCGAATTCTAACGAATAACAATGAGTTTTCGTATCGGTTACGGTCGACTTAACATTTAGCGATATGACAATCATGATTTCTTTATTAGGGTCATCGAATAATGTCAGCGTACAGTACACTGTGTGAGTGGAATCTCTATCGGGCGTCTATAATGCTTACAGTTAAGTCTCAATCAATTCACGATGCTAATTTGTACAAAAAATATTTCAATTAAATATTTTCGTTATTCAATTTCGTTAAAAGTTTAGTAAACAAAATTGAATTTATGCGTGATCGTATTATGACAAATAATGATGCATTTTTTGTCAACGTTTGAAAATTAATCAATAATTGCAGATACCTGCCTTACCAACCTTCGAAGCACGCTCTCAAGGTAATGCGCCAAACAGATCGATACGAAAATATTTATTTATTTATTTATTTTAAACAGCTCAAAATCGTGCTGATGCAAACATAGTTACCTGTTCGCAGGCTTGGTATATAGTATAAATTGGTATATAGTATAGGTATAAATAATATAAGATAATAACTAAAAAAAATACTTAACATTATAACTTAAAGCTAACTTAAAACTGAAGTGAGACAATCCAACTTCAATACCTTACCCTTATAATCTATATGCAATCTTAAGTTTTAGTTTTAATCCATTTCTTAATCCTCCTTGTTGCCAACGATTTGCTTATGTCTAATTCTTTAAGCTCGTTTGATCGTGAGTTATATATTTTAATAGCATTATTATAAACTTTTTAATAAACGCCAAAATATACAATGTAACTTTAGAAACAAAATATCATTTGATAACATGCCAAATGGGCAGAACTAGAGAACTAGAACGAATGTCTATCTTGGCCTGTTAAACAGGCGTCCTCACGTGCGCGTGAAACGGTACACGTCACCGGCGTGTGTATAGAACAGCTATAGAAACGGAAGACAGGAAGAGTAACTTGCTGAGATCCGTCGTTGCAGTTGTAGAACTCAGCTAGTTTGCATGCGTCAGTCAAGGCGCATACTATTGCAGCAGCAAGTATAGCAGTTATTGATGAAGACGAGAGTAAGGGATTAGTAATTAAGCGTAGGCATTAAGGGTTGTGTAAATATTTGATATGGGGATATTGTTTTTTTCAGTTTTTTAGAATATAATAAATTGTTAATATATGTGTGATTTTATATTAATTAAAAATTTAACAATGTCATCGTTTGTAAATTAGTAAATTTTTAATTTTTTTTGCAAATTTGTTTTGCAAATTCTTTTTTCTTTTAATAAAAATTTTTGTTTTTTTGCGTTTTTTGACTGGGTAGGCTGGGCTTCCAAAAATATTGCTCGTTGAATCACGGTCCCATGGTGTAATGGTTAGCACTCTGGACTTTGAATCCAGCGATCCGAGTTCAAATCTCGGTGGGACCTTCTTTTTTCGTATTTTTTGGATTTTGTTAATCTGGAGAATGCCCTTTCCTTGTTCTGTAATGGTAAAAAAAAAATGGTTTTGTTCAATAATTGTTGATACAAAATGAGTTTTAAAATCTTGAACCAGGTTAACTAAACCTCTAAATCTACATATCTATATAACTATATTAATTTAGTTTTCAAAATTATTACAATAATAGTTTTTCATAATTTGGATGAATTGTTGCTTAATAATTAAAATCTCCCTTATCAATCGTTAGTGGGTAAAGCTATCGTGTCATTACAGGCATGCGCATTACTGTTTTTAAAATAACTGTACAACAGATTCTTAGCACGCGCTATCAGCTTTTGCACTTGTATATGCGTACGCAATGAGGTAAAAACAGATGATAAATATGACTCATATATAATCGCACTCTTACACTACACAATTCTGACTGAGCTAATAATATTATAATAGACATAAATTATTGGATCACTGGATTCAGAGTCCAGAGTGCTTTTTTTTAAAAGTGTTTTCTTTATTTATTCAAGTACAGTGAGGTGTTAGAATACATTGAAAAGATACACTGGGTTCTCGTATGGTAACAGAATGTCCCACTGGGGGCTCTCGCTGTGTTCACGTATTTCTTAGTGTGTGTCATGTTTTACATATATTTTTTTTTTGAGAAAGCGCCATGCTCGTTAGGTATCGAGTTGGTTGCTTTGATAGGAGAAAGAGGCGTTGCCCCAAACCTTTCTTTACTATGCTATCTTAAGGAGAGTGTATAAAATAGGGATTGTGCTATTTACATTATTTACATAGGTGTACATTAGAGTGCTGTATATAAAATTTTCACGTATTCGTTTATTTTAGGTAAAAATCTATTAGTTAGCTTCATCAAAATCTTGGTGACTTGGTGAAGTTAAAGATGAGATTGCGTCTGAATTCAACAAATATACGGTCAACTACTGGAGAGACTCAATCAGAGATATAAATTACAGAGATTCGGCTCACCTTTTCCCAGAATTAAATGAAATCTTCAGAAAAGAAAATAAAGATAACTTAAACTCTATGAACATAAGTAATGAGGAAAAACACCTATTAGAAAAAAATAATATTGACAGTAAAAATATAGTTGAAAAAAAAAACCAATATCTATTAAATGATCCAAAAGAAATCCCCAATATTATAGGTTCATATTTTGAATAAATTAATGATAAAAACGAGTGTCCTCTCCTCACTTGAAAATAAAGTTGAAAAAAAAACAAAAGAAATCGTAAGAGGCCTCTCTGATTTAGATTCTCCATTGGTTTTCAACGCTAATAATAGGGCCTCAAACCCTACCTGTACAAATTCACCGATAAGACTTACAAACTATCTAGAACTTAAGTCAATGCTCAAGCGTATGAGCAACAAAACCTTGACCGGATTAGACGAAATTCCGAATGTTGTAATCAAAAAGCTAACTTTTGCTGTGATCAAAAATTATGTAATTATTTTTAATAATGCGCTTAACTTAGGATACTATCCAGAAATCTGGAAAACGGCGAAACTCATTGTAATAAAAAAGAAAAAAAAATGAATTGTCAACGCTAGACAATCTTTAACAGACAAATTAATAAATTCTGCTCGGATAAAAAAATCATACCTGAACAGCAATTTGGCTCCAAGAGGAATCATTCCACTATTCACGCCATTAATAAGCTTGTAAGCGATATCAATTGGCATCTAGCCAAGGGACAAATGATAGGAGCAGGGCTTATCGATCTGAGAAAAGCATTCGACTCAGTATGGCTGGACGGCCTACTGTACAAACTAAACAGACTAGAAATGCCTAAAGATCTACTCAAAATCATAACCAACATGATCACAAACATAAAATTTAAAGTTCTGACAGACAAAAAAGTATCGGATAAAACTTTTACAATTACACGTGGCCTACAAAAAGGCACAGTAAATTCCCCGACACTATTCAACATCTTTACCGCAGAAATACTTAATATGTTTAAACTGAACGATAATAATAACACATACTCTCTAGCTTTTGCAGATAACCTGATCGATGAAATGCGAAACTATCCTGTTCAGAGAAATAATAGGGTACAAACCTAAAATAACTAAAAAAAACTATAAGCAATTTTCAATCAAAAATATAGACATAAAGTGAACAAACATACCTCATAAAAAAATAGTCAGATACCTAGGTGTAAATTTAGATGAAATGTTAAAAATGAGCCAGCACGTAAATGGTCAGATTCAAAAAACAAAGAATATATTTAAAAATCTGCATAGGTTTTTCTACTCTCCATACCTAGATAAGAAAACGAAAATTATAGCTTACCTTCGTTTATTACGTCCTATTATATCTTATGCGTGCCCAATTTGGTGGAACATCAGCGCCAGTTATATGGAGAAGTTAAGAACATTTGAAAGAAAATGCTTAAAGGTCTGTCTTAATAAATACAGAGAGCCAGAGAACAGATATTTTTATAATTAAACTTATTAGAAATCATATAAAAAGCGCAATAAATAACACGAATAATCGCCTAATAAAAGGTCCATTCTTCCCAAAAGATAGCTACATTCTAAATGCACTGAGCAAGGGCTTCGTGCCCCCAGAAGCATTCTTATTTCTAGACTTAAACAAACAAATTGTAAATGAGACAGGAATACCGATCCTTTATCATACCTCCAGAAATCTTTTTAACAAAAAGATTCATATGAATACACACACAGAAGATACCTCAAACCTAGTATACAATTATGATATCTCAAAAATTGACAAATCACTAATGAAAAACTTTAACTACTTTGACAAAAAAAAAAATAAATAAATAAATAAAGAGTAAGCTCAACATAAACCGATGTTAGTATAACAATATACAGCACTCTAATGTACACCTATGTAAATAATGTAAATAGCACACTCCCTATTTTATACACTCTCCTTAAGATAGCATAGTAAAGAAAGGTTTGGGGCAACGCCTCTTTCTCCTATCAAAGCAACCAACTCAATACCTAACGCGCATGGCGCTGTCTCAAAAAAAAAAAAAAAAAAAAAAATACATATGTAAAACATGACACACACTAAGAAATACGTGAACACAGCGAGAGCCCCCAGTGGGACATTCTGTTACCATACGAAAACCCAGTGTATCTTTTCAATGTATTCTAACACTTCACTGTACTTGAATAAATAAAGAAAACATTTTTCAAAAAAAAAACACTGGACTTTGAATCTAGCGATCCGAGTTCAAATCTCGGTGGGACCTTCTTTTTCATATTTTTTTGATTTTGTTAATCTGGAGAATGCCCTTTCCTTGTTCTGTAATGGTAAAAAAAAAAAATGGTTTTGTTCAATAATTGTTGATACACAATGAGTTTTAAAATTTTGAACCAGGTTAACTAATCCTCTAAATCTACATATCTATATAACTATATTAATTTAGTTTTCAAAATTATTACAATAATAGTTTTTCATAATTTGGATGAATTATTGCTTAATAATTAAAATCTCCCTTATCGATCGTTAGTGGGTAAAGCTATCGTGTCATTATAGGCATGCGCATTACTGATTTAAAATAAACGTACTACAGATTCTTGGCACGCGCTATCAGCTTTTGAACTTGTAATGCAATGAGGCAAATACAGATGATAAATGTGACTCATATATAATCGCACTCTTACACTACACAATTTCGACTGAGCTAATAATATTATAATACACATAAATTATCGTAGAAAAAAAAATTAAAATTGCGAAAGGACAAGCTACTGAAAGTTATTGGTTATAAAATTAAATAGAATAATGTAATTTAGATAGTAATGATAGTTAAAATTCTCTAATCTGCAAAAGCAATTTAGCAGAGTATTTTATAAGTAAAATACTTTGTTTTAATCACAGGCAAGGCAAGTTTTTATCTTTTTAATCCAGAATATTAGAGTATCAATGTCTCTCTTAGGTATTTGATAATCATGCACGTTAAAAAATATTCGAATTTGCAAAATGAAGGTCCCACCGAGATTTGAACTCGGATCGCTGGATTCAGAGTCCAGAGTGCTAACCATTACACCATGGGACCATGCATTCTAGAATTTTAGCTAAAATTTAAAAATATTTTAACATATTGATAATTGAAATAAATATTATTTTACCTTGTTTAAGTATTTGAATGGATGTAAAATACAAAGTATTTAAATTTATGCTAAGACAAACTTTCCGACATAATTTTTTACTTTCTTCAAGGTGATTTTAAAAGTTTAGGCATCGTTTACCGTAATTACGTTGAAAATGTATTATTTATATTAAATTTATTCTCTCTTATCTCGCAGGATTTACCAAGGCCATTTTAAAGACTAATAACTAATTAACTATTAGCTAACTAATAGACTTTTACCTAAAATAAACGAATACGTGAAAATTTTACTAATTTACTCTTTTAGTGGAAGAGAGATGGTGGGAGCCTGCTTGGTGGATCTCAAAAAAAGCCTTTGATTCGGTATGGCTAAGCGGACTAATTTATAAGCTAGAAAAAAGAGATGTCAAGTTATCTAATTAAATTAGTTAAAAAGTTACAAACATGTTCCAAAAACTCCATAGACTATTCTACTCAGCCTATCTTGACTATGTTATTACCGCGAACCTCTGGACAACTTCAAAAAAAGAATCAAATACATAAAAGTTTATAACTTATCTAAAATTTCTAGAATTGTAGTCTTTCTAATTAAACTCTTTAGAAATATAAAAAAAAATCACTAAACAACAAAAGAAATAATCTCATTTTTGGCCCTTTTATTCCCAGAGATAACTTCCACACAAAAACGCAATAGAAAAAGGATTCGTAGTTCGTACCTCCCGTATACGAGTATACGAGTCGAAAATCTCAAGTAGCCACATTAAACTTCTCGAAAACTGTGAATATTTCTGGATATAAAATATGCACATGTAAATATGTGCGATTATCTCGCTCTAAACCAGTCTTACTCTTAGCCCCCAGAAGACGAATCCTGCTACGGGTGGGAAAAACGCCGGTATTACCATAGCTTGAGTTTGTCGTCTGCTCCGGCGCATCATGCTCGATTTCAGCGTCCAGTCCATTTTCGCGCGCAGACGCGTTAATTTATGTGCATGCTGTCTACCTACGGCAGTTCATGCCTTTCACTGAGGGGGGAACCTGCGGGAGTTCTATACCAGAACAATAAATTCCCGGTCGCTCTCGATCTCGCGGCTCGTCCTTTCTCTGTGTATATATTCTTTCTTGCGACGGGGAAAGTATTTACGAGGAGGATCGATCGCCGATGTCTTAACAAACTTATCATGCACTTTTCTGGGCATTATGGCTTTCCGAGTGAAAGGTCAGAATTATTTTCAAGCTGACCGGCCCGGACTTTTATGGTCCCCGAATATACGAATGCATTCAAATTAAGGCGAAGGAGCGAGAGAGGAATGTGTGTAGCGGGAAGGTGAGAGAGAGAGAGAGAGAGAGAGAGAGGGAGCAACAAGTGCGACGAACCGAGGCGAAGAGTCTAATCGAGAATTCTGACGTAGAGGCGTGGATAATTAAAAATCCTGAATTCTAATTAAAGTCGCGTCAATTTATTTCTCCGGCTAGCTCCCCGCTCGTTTCATCTTCATTATGTTCTCCTCCATTTCTCCTTATCGCTTTAATTCGCTCTTATCACTACCGGCGAAACGAACGAAGCGATAAGACGGATCGTCGATAGTTCCTGCTCTTTTTTGTCCTCCTCCTCCTGTCATCGTGAAATATGCTCTCAATTGAAAACGTTCGCTCATGATTCGATTTTCGAAAAAAAAGTATTCGTATTCCTCTCGAATCTCCTACCACGAACACCTTGGAAAAAAGTACGGACACTCTGTGTTCTGAGTCGTGATCAGTTCCCACTGAGTCTCAAGTGGAACGACTTCACTCCATTAAATAAAACAATGGAGCAGCAACAACTGCACTTCCGCGCGCGCGTATGTCGAAATGCTTTCTCGGAGTCCGATATCAGTGCTCTTATCGACACAGCGATTCTCTCCGCGCGAGTTTCGGCGGAGCTATTAGGAACGCGAAAATCGCTTTCGAAAATTCGGACACCATAATGCCGCGCACGATAAAGCTGCTAAGTGAAATTTATTGTATACGATGATCGCTCTCCTCTAATGCGCGCTTTTCAATTTCGCGTTTCTGTTTTGAAAGTCCTCTCTCTCTCGATTTGCGCAGGGAGTGTATAGCAAGCGCATAATCGCTTTCGATCGGAGAGCCCGACAAGGATGTTTATCAACAGCGACGACCCACATGATCATCCCCGTAGTCGCGCGCGGCATCAAAATCGGGCTAAGTGGCCGACTTTCTCGGCAAATCGAAGAATCTCCCGCAGCATGATCGGGGTCCCTCGGTTCAAACGTTTCATCCTCGCAATTACCTTATAGACACATACACGCATCATACACACGAGAGCTCGTATAGATAATACAGATGAAAGTTCGCGTCAATTAACCTTCCTCACCTCGTCCCGACGATGTGTACACGCATTCGACGAGCCCGTGAAATGAGGCGTGTGCACATCGATGATGTTCGAAAATTAAAACGTATACGTATCGCGAGAATTCCTCGTATATACAAGAGCGAGAGCGAGAAGGAGAATTCGAAGAGACACGCGGAAAAAAAGAACCGTTATGTACAAGCGTCGTCTTTTGCACCTACATACACACTCGCGGATATGAGAGTATCGAACGCGCAAATTCGACAGACGATCGCTTTGGGAATCATCGCCGTAAATTAACTCTTGCCCTCGATACATTATGTGTATACGTGCGCCGGCGTACCTCGAGAGTCCAGCACACGCGAGATCTTCATACTCGCACTTACTTAAGTATTATAAACTCATACTCGTCCCGAGGGCAATGCGAGCGAGCACGCGATTCTTTTTTATGCAGCGGCACGCGCGCGCTCGCAACAGAGACGCTGGACTTTCTTTCGAAGATTTTGATTTTTCAACTTTCTTCGCTGCGACTAATGATTCGCGTTAAAATATTCAAAGCAATCGAAAGGGATCATGATACTCGCGCGAAAGCACGTATATCTTGTGCCGATTGGCTATTGCGCAAAACAGGGAAAGAACCGCGCATAAGCTCGCAATTAGATGCGGCAACAGGAGCAAACATCAGCTCGCACAATTAGATTACACTCTCCGGTATTACATTACCGCGGCTCTCCTCGCAATCATCGAGATACTCTGCGCTCTCACGTACAGAGCCGCTAAGGCAAATTCTAATTAAAAAGACGTTGCGCACTCCGATTCCCGTAGCAAAGGGGAACAAATCGCTTTCCCGTCGCTGCGCACTTATAGATATTCTCCATCCCATTTTCCGTTACCGAACTTTCGGTACCACGACGATTCTGTATTATACGAATCTCGTAATCTTCCCGCGGCGATGATTAAGCGAGCGGCGTTGCGCAATTGGATTTTCGATCGATCGGAGATTCTTCCCTTATAGACGTCGTCGTGTGTGCAGGAAAATAATAAGTCGAATGACTCGTGTGTGTGTGTATAAGAGCGTGAATGCGGCCGAGCGCGCGAAAATTAATTACGATATACCCGGACACGTTCTGCAGCGAGCGCGACTTCCTATCGATTTGACGCGGCTCACGAGCGCGCGGAGCTTATTCATAAGAGGCGTATCAATTGCGCGAGGGGCCTTATAGAAAACGCCAGTCATTTCTCGCTTTCCCACCGCCAGGAGTTTCTATGTGTGCATGCCGTGTGATAGCATCGTTTTGATTTATTCTTTCTTTTTGGAAATGGAATATGATTGTGCGTCGAGTTTTTTCGAAACGGTAGGGTTGCATATCGAGAGAAGACACAGCGATGAATCGACTAACTTTATAAATAAAGCGTATTTTCCAATTGTGATAAGAGACTTTCTCAAAAGCCTCAAATTCAATTGAAGGCATCCCTGTTGCTCGCTCACCGTAGCCTCAATCAATCACATCTCATCCGAAAATCACAACAGTCAAAACAACCCGGCTGCAGAGACCGAAAAAGAGCCGAACGTTTCTCGCTTACATAAACCCGGTCGTACACACACGACTTCGGCTCATTGTCCAGTCTCGCAGACTCGCGGCGCGATAAAAGAATCTCATTAGAGCCAAATAAAAGCTCAGCCTTTCTCGTCTCGTACACACACTTCCTGATGCGACTCTTTTGTACTCGACGACTCTTCACTCTCTCTCTCTCTCTCTCTCCCGAGCTTTTGTCGCTCAGGCAATTATTTATCGCCGCGATATACGTGTATTGTGCGGCGCCGATTCGCTGCCATATGATGTTTCCGTATTCCGGCTTCAATAGGTCGCGGCTCGCACGCGGAAACTCGCACAGGCGACTTCTGCTATTTTTGTAGTTTGACCGGGAAGTTAGACGACTTTGGATGTATATATTGTGTCTAAGTGCTTGTGACACGAATCCGAAAATTTTTGCTTGGCTGACTTTAAAAATTGAGAGCTCCTTGCCGGCGCTGAAACTGCTGGAGCGAACTCGAAGACGGACTTTTTCGATCTAGTTAGCGTGTATGATTGGGTTGGGTAAGATTCGATGTGAATAGATCGTGAATGGAAAAATTTACCGTCTTGTTTGTACATTTTTTGTAGCTTCGAAATTCGCTTTCACCCGACTTCGAAGTTCGACGAATGACTTCTTCCCAATGGACCTGTGCGTATCGTAGTGTTTGTTTTGCTTTGAAAAATAAGTAACATTATCTTTACAAGTTTTTTATTTCTTTGCACGAAATTTGTGTTAATAGCAGCAATTTCGAATTATTTCACAAATCCTCTTATTTACTCTAGCAGGTACTTTTCTAAAGAGTGAAATCGTTTTATGAAAATAAAATGGATCCCACAGTGAGGAAAAAGCAACTGTGTTCGATATTCAAAAATGCCTGCAAAAATAATTGCAAATTTTCGATAACCCCACCGAAACATAATCTACAGGCCAATTACTCATTTTCTCGCGAGCGCAGCTAATTTTCCCAGCCGATGCGCGCGCGTCGGCAATCAGCACTTTTCGCATGGAGTTTCATGGCTCTCGAAGCTCGAGATTTGATAAAAAAGATCCTCGTTCCACGGTCTCCCCCGCGGCGCGATCTACTCCCATATATACTTCCGCGTGCGGCTCGAGATCTGCTCGGCGTTGCCGAGATATACGAGATACGATGATATTATTCGATCTACCTGCGGAATTTATGGCGCCGCCAGCTGCCCCGTGAATTTATTATGTAATCGAACGCCAACGTTGTGCGCCCGAGCTAGCGCGCAAGCGTCTTCTCTCTCCTGAGATTTTTTCCTGAAGCTTTTGTAGATTTTTTCTGCCGAAGATTTTATGTGTCTCGTCTTTGTGTGGTAGAGTTGATTCGCTTGTTCAACAAATTGAATAATTCTTTTTATGCGCATAACGATTTATTTTTCATTATTTATTATGTTATATTATCTCAGCACATTATTGTGTAAATTTAAATTATTGATGATCAGTTTGGACGAACGGATAACGGGACAGCACGCGTTTAGATATAGCACGAGCGATTTCAAAGATTTCGATAATCAGACGCTTCGCGCCGCGATACTTAGAAAGTATATCAAGGTCATCGATCCTCACCAGATTGCCGCTCGAGAAACCCGGTGTGTAGTTCCAATCATCGAATTTTTTCCATCGCTCTGGCTCTTAAAATTATTCGAGCATCGCGGCGCCGTGGCTTAGTTGGTTAAAGCGCCTGTCTAGTAAACAGGAGATCGGGGGTTCGAATCCCCCCGGGGCCTTGTGGTTGAATAATTTTTTTTTCCGTTTCTTATGTCTAATTATTTGCAAGAACACGTGGGCGTACTATATTTTTCGATGTTTAGCTCACGTGGTATGTACCATGCAGCTAATTCTTCCGACTCCTAGAGCTATTTCTTACCGAGTCAACCAATGCCTGCGGTGAGATTCAGGAAATGAGTCATATTATGTGCGCTAGGCAAATATATAAGGCCTGAATTGGTCTCGATGCGCGAGTAGGATAATTTTAGCACAGGTTGAGACAGTTTTATAAAATTTCCTTCTCATCTAAAGAAAATGAAAATTAAAATAAGTTTTCAAAAAATTCTAATAAATTTCAATGTTATAGCCAGAGGATTCGAACACGCTTTTCGAAATGTTAGAAATGTACATCTCTTTGTGAAAGCCATCTGCTAAATTAGTTTGGTGCAGTATTCTTTTTATATCCGAAAAGTTTTCAAAAATATCGCCAAAATGAGTTCCAGACTCAATAATCGACAGCAACCCGATTAAAAAAATTGAGACCGTCAATAATTCGACACAGCAGAGGTGCATCATCAATGCACTAATGTTGGATCGTAATTCGATACGCTGATTGAGCATCTCCTTCTGTCGTTGGCACCTTTTTAAATTCAATACCCCCTGCAACATTATCACTTCCAATCATTTCTCACTCTTTCTCGCTCTTCAGCTGCAGCATTAAATTACTATAACCCAATTTGCCTCGACACTTTTCGCACGCTGATCCACAAAGCTATTCCACATTTGCCCTAGCAATTACACGTAATAATCGCGTAATTTTGCGGCGTAATTACTGCGCAATATTCTCAGTGCTTCTCATAGTAATTACGACGACTCGTGCACACACACACACGCAGTCATATATATATACACACACACATACTTAGCAGCGAGTCTTCCCGAAGCTACACGACTTTGTATTACACCCCCTTTGCCTCAAATCCTGAAATACATTTGATTTTCACCCATTGATAGCCATTACATATTATTAAGAAGTTATCAGGCTCAGGATAGAGCACTATCTAAAAGGAAAAAAGGAGAGACTATCTCTAAATCTTAACTAGTGCAAGTGTTTTTGCAATGTGAGGAAGACAATAAGTACAATATATACTATGATAATTAATATTTATTTCTTCATTTTACTACATTATATTAAAATAATTGAAAGACGATATTTTATATTTATGTACAGCCAGCAGATTCGCCAGCCTTAAGCCTCCTGCCATAGACTTGGCAACGACCAAGAAGGCCGGAAAGGTTGATATTCACTTCCAGTAGTACTTTGTTACAGTGGTATCCACCAATACCAATTCTGATGTTAAGAAGATTTAGCAACCCACCAAGAATAGAGTAGCACCTAGAGCAAGTGATCTTATAGCCTGGGTATGTTCTGTTGAGAGTTGGCTTTCCTGCCACAACGATCTACCATGTACCAATAAAATATGCAAATTAAATCTTAGACTATATCATTAAATTGTGAATCCATGTAATACTATATTACGTACTCGGTGCAGGAAAAGTGCTTCGTTAAAAGACTTTTTCTGCAATTGTACGTAAAATATTTACGTTTTTCTAGACGAAAACAAGCGAAGAAGGTGTGTTTTCGAGGTTAGAAGAACGTACAAAATATATAAAATGAGACTTACACTTAAAAGGCTGACATCAGTTAACAGTTCATCACCAGCCTCGCGCTGACATTTTTCCGGATCTGTGCTGGTTTCAGTGGGGACGGTGGGCGGGGTTGGACTGACAGTAGCAATACTGGCAGTAGTTTTACCACCGGAAGAGCAGCCATCGATTTCGCC
>QLSS01000023.1:350230-380360 GCA_024372645.1 Trichomalopsis sarcophagae | reverse complement strand
ATTTTTTTGCGAGAAATGTAGTTCTAAATGTAACATATAGCTTTTGAACAAATTAATGTTTCGTATTTTACTACTTTTCTACACATGACTGATAAGAATTAATCACTTATTCCTTACTTCCATGATGTAAGTTCAAGCGCTTTATACTACTGGTATATATACTGCAAGTTTGTCCAGGTGAATTTATTATTCAACAGTTGAACAATAATTATACTCGCAGCCATAATGAAGATCGTTCTTCTCGCGACGTGCATTATTCTTATATTCAAGAATGGTAAGATTTTCTTTAAAATATTTAAATTATACAGTACTAATGACACATCTGCATAAACAGTTCGGGGCTCACTCGAGGCTGAGGGCATAATCGGTGGACGAGATGATGACGGGCCTAATGAGTTTCCATATCTCGTGTCCTTTCAAAATGCTACAGAGCACTGGTGCGGCGGTGCGATAATAGGTGATCAGTTCATTCTCACAGCGGCTCATTGCGTCATCGAGGAAGATGTGAAGTTTCGCGACTTTCCTCACAAAATCATCGCAGGCATCGACTCCCTCGACTCTGATCAAGATACCAAAGTCGAGGTTGACGTTGAGAAGATCTATGTCAGCGAGCGTTACAATCATTCCTGGTGGTTTCTGGGTGACACAGCCTTGGATGACTGGGCTGTGCTCAAGGTTGACTTTAGTTTATCGCGATGACGATTTTCATAGGAAAACCCTTCTTATATGATTATTTATTGCTTTAGTTGAAAACTAAACTGGACATCAACAACAACAAAGGCTTGGCAATCGTTAATCTGCCAGAAAAAATCAATGGAACCAACGAGTACGACACCTATGAAAATGCCACGGCGCTTTTAGCGGGTTACGGCTATGATTACGTTGAAATAATCAAATACCAGAATGGTACCGAGAGAGACAGAGGAAATTCTACTGGAGAATTGCACAAGGCGAATGTACGCGTGGTCAGCAACAATGTGTGCTCCGATCCGGTAGACGGTTATAATTCCCCTGTCTTGGACACGCAGATCTGCGCTAAAATTATCGAGCATGCAGATTTGACGCCTCAAGGGCCGTGCAACGTAAGATTATACTATACATATTTAATAAATTAACTAAGAATATATATGAATAAACCTGTATATACGTGTCACAGGGTGACAGTGGAAGTCCGCTGGTGATCGATAACACGGTAATCGGTATAGTGAGTGTCTCCGCACTCGCCTGTAACGACAATAGAACACCGGCTCTCTATACCAGGGTTACATCCTATACGGATGCTATCAAGGATGCGATGAAAGGCGTTACCAACGGATTACGCGTTGCGTCAGAACCTTGAAATTTATTTGTAAATTTGGTGCAATGTATCAGGAATTTAAAAAAAAGTGTAGCATTTTATTCTAGCAAGTATATATTTTCAATCAAAAACGCTAAACGCTTTATTTCATTTATTAATTTTCTTTTCAGTTGATCCCAAAGTGCTTTAAAATGCAAGAGCGTATCAAATATAAAAATATACGGATTTAAAATCTTTCGAATAGTTTTTTTCTGTGTTGCTGTGAACATTTTACTGAAAAATATGGTCTAACACACTTTTAGAACAAGTGTAAAATAATTAATAGTTTTTTTTCGCACGATGTTATGCATCATCGTAACGGAAGCGGCAGGTAAATAAAAAATTGTACTTTGGCAAAATATTTTCAACGTAAACATTTTTAGTTGTAAAAGTAATATCTCCTTTCAAATCAAATCAGTAATCTGAAAAAACTCTTATCTTGATTCAGCATCAAACATAGTCTAGACTTTACTTTCAAAGCAAACATTTTCAAGATAATTATAGCCCTTGATCGTATTATTATGTACATGACACGTTAATCTCGCGTATGTATTTAAAAATTTAGTTCTTGATGTCGATGAAAAGATTGAAGAGGGATGATTTGGAGGGTGGATTCCCTACCGAATCAACTATGTTTCTCAAAGGAAGGCAGAATGAAAAACTGCTAAAAAATGTTAGTTTCATAGTTATAACTCTATAGAAACTACAATATTTAGTATTTATACAACTTATAATAATAACAAATTTTTTACTTAAACCTGAGGTGTCAAATAAAAGGAAACAAAAGAAATATAGCGTTACTATAAAATCCGGTATCGTTTTGTTACGAAAGTAGAACAACAAACGATGCAGAACTTGACTTTGTATATATAAGAGCTCGCTGTACAGCCATGTTAATCTACCGAGTAAATTAATTTACCAAATAAGTCAGTAAAATGAAGTTTATTATCATTGTTATTTGTTCGGTTATCTTTTGCAATCAGCTGATAAAAAAAGTTAACTAGAACTCCTGGTAATCATCATAAAACGTTATGTAACTTTTTTGACAAAATTATGATCAGTTGAAAGCTTGGACGGGGATAGCATAGTATCCGGTATTCTGACACCAGATGAAGATTTGCAATACATGGTTTCACTTCTCTATAAGGACGAGCCTCTTTGCGCGGGTGGAATCATCGGTGACAGATGAATGCTGCCCACTGTGTCATTTCTATATCCGAAGACAAGTTTCGCGATGACCTGGATGTTCTTGCCGGTACGCACGTCCTGTTGCTCGAGCCTTCGTACGACGACTACGGAACTATAATTAAGTTGAATCGCGTCGGTCGATTTTTGGAAGAGTATTTTTTGCTGGTGGATATTCCTCGAGAAAACTTCACCACGGCCATATACGCGTTGTCAACGTTACCGAACGTCAGAAGCATTACCCTAGCCATGTCTGGGAGACTAAGATCTGCGGCAGGATGATCGATCACGATAAAGATACACCACAAGGAGCCTGTGTGGTTTGTAATCGTATATTACTGTAGTAATCACATAGTTTCGAGATAGCTTTATTCAAGTACTTAATTTATCGAACAGGGTGAAAGTGGCAGTCCATTTGTCTTCAAAGGTGTCATTGCCATCGGAGTGCTGACGGGCGCTCAGGCAGCGTGTAACCAGAACGTGGCGCCGAGTCAATACACGAGCCTTTTAGCCTTTCGTGAATTCGTCCAGGATGCGATGTATGGGAAAACAGACGGGATGCAGGTACACGAAGCGCAGTAGGCATTTTTGGAGTCGATGTATTGCGATTCTTCAAATCTCATTGTAAGTTACAACTACGTAATAAACGATAACAGTAACGTTTTATTTTCTTTTCATAAGTAATAATGAGACGTTGGTAGACACGTGAAGGTTTGTTTGATCTCAAAAATTCATCAAATTAACCGAGTCAAATACTTTACTTTATTTTACTGACATTACTGCAGATGAGCTTAAAAATATAATCCATTGTTTGAATAAGCATTTTGCTTCCAGTCTTTTGAGATGTGGTCTTAAACGCCGATAAGATTATCACGAATATAAAATGATTTACCCTATTACAAAATACATTTAGTTCTGAATACAGCTGGTTCAATTAAACAAAGTGTGAATTAGAACTCCTATATACCTCTATAATACCTACGTATAGTAGGGAGTCCATAATTCACTGACTGTAAGATTCCAAAGGAACGAATGGCCCAAATGAGCTCAAACTCCAGGATATTGTTTAAAAGTACATAAGTTATGGTATGAATGAGGGGATTTGGTTTAAATTTCATAGAAATAAAGTTACATGATAATTATGTTAAAATTAATCAAAAATTGATTAAAAAATCAGTAATATGCTTATAAAACTTTTTCAGACAGGTACATTTTTTATGATTTCATTGCTTTGCTGGGTGACAGTGGCGATCCTCTAGTGTACCAGGGAGATCTAGCTGTTGGGTCATGAGCTTGTCTGGTCTCTATTGCAATGAAAACGAGATGCCTGAAGTTTACACAAGTGTTTCGTCTCATCAGACGTTTATTCAAAATGCCCTGAAAGGAATCACTGCCAATATGCACGTACATCGTTATTGAATGAGATAATGTTTTAATGCTATTTTATTTATTTAGGGATGATTAAATAGTTTATACAAAATTCATCATGCAATTTTTCTTGCTGTACTTCTACATTTTTAAATAGTTAGTTTTAATAAAAAAAGTGATCATAGTCTGGAGATTTTACAGAAATTTTAAAACAAATATATTATAAGTCTCTGCATAATTTAGAAATCTAACAAATAACATATATTAGAAAATACAGCTGTGAAATTCGGGCGAACAAAGTTGTCTTAGCGATAGGCAAACAGATTTATAAATTTCACCTTATTTAAACAAATGTCTTGATAAGATTTCAATCAGAGTATAAAAACGTTCGATGTATCCTCGTAGTCTACCTTTTAGATTTCTTTCTCCATTTCTCATCGCAAAGATGTTGCTCTTTGGCTTGATAACTCTTCTCTTGGTGCACAATGGTAAGCCAATTTATTAGAAACTCATATATAATAACTAAATTTTACAATTCCAACTTATTGGTATTAATTTTGACATTTTTTTCCTACAATGAAAAGGTGCGCGAGCTCTGGAGGGTGAAGGTATAATCGGGGGTGAAAAAGTCGACCCCAGGGAGCTCAGCTACCAGGTATCGATACAGGCGCTGGGTTTGCATGGCTGCGGCGGTGCGATCATCGACGAGAGTCACGTGATCACTGCAGCCCACTGTGTCATCGACGATGAAGACAATGATTTTATTTCGCTACCGCTTACAGTCGTAGCTGGTACGATTGACATTAACGACGTGGAGGGACACGAGTACGAGGTTGAGAAGGCTTACATACCCAAGGAGTTTGAGATCGCCGAAAGACCAATTATTTATGATATTGCTGTGCTCAAGGTACGCCTTTTCGTGAAGATTTGCAATGCCAATTCAAGCGAACGTTCAAATTCTAATAACGACATTTTAGCTGAGAACGAAGTTGGATCTGAGTGACTCCAGTCTCGGTGCTCTCTCCTTACCTTCCTCGAGCGTAGGTAGAGGCTCTTCTCACGTGAGCTACGCTGGAGAAGAGGCCCTGATCAGCGGCTTTGGTTGGGATCACGTCGAGGTCAAGGATGTTCCAATTCCCGAAGATGAACGTACCGAAGATGGAGACAAGTTCTACAAGATGGAAGATGGCGACTCCAATGGATATCTGCTCAAGGCCAAGACTCTGATCGTCACCAACCGCGAGTGCCAGAAGCACTATCGCCATCTTATCTACAAGAACCAGCTTTGCGCTAAGGTCATCCAGTACGATGAGAACGTGCACCAAGGTGTCTGCTCGGTAAGTTTGAGTTTTGAACACGTTTCTCGTGATTTTAAAGATAATATTTTAGCGAGTTTTTATTTTCTTCTTGTGCAGGGCGACAGTGGTGGCCCACTGGTACATGATGGCAAGACTCTTATCGGCGTGGTAAGCTACAGCCCCATCGGCTGCGATGATTCGACCCACCCAGCTGTCTACACCAGGGTCTCGTACTTCATCGATTTTATTAACAAGGCCAGAAAGAACATTGTGACCGAGACAATGCGCAGTCACACCTGGTGAACTCGTGTAATGCTATAAGCTCTCTACTTACCAATACTTTATAATAATTACGTATACTACTTCTAAAAAATAAAAATTATATACTACGCAGACGATTACGTTATTTCCTGTTCTTTAGATGATTATAAGTTTAGAGTCATGCTTCGCATTTATTATACGACACATTGAAGTAATACAATGAACGTCATACGGGCGTATTGTTGTTACTAAGATGTTTGATCAGCTGACATCAATCTGACGTAGTCACTTATACAAACTATCGAATTTCACGTCTGATCAGTTTCGGCTGACGTATGGCATTTATCTCTTAACAGCGGTTTCCGATCATTCGCATAAGTTTGTAAACAAAAGATATTTTGTGGCATATAATACAGCCAATTATGAGCAACTAATCGATCGTAAAGAGGACGGTTCACTCCAAACCGTCCAAAATCAGCATATCTGACTTATCTCCATCATCCCTGACAGCTCGTATTATAAAATCGTTGTAGTACGGTACCAAAGTAAATTTTGCCGTTTTTTTCCTCATATCGCAATTGTTGGCAGCTCTACTCACTATCCCGATGAGAGCGTTTTTGTAAACTAGTGGTCCTCCGCTGTCACCCTGTCATCAGAAGTTTAAAATATAAATCGATTGTTGCGATTGACTACATCAAATTGCAATACAGCTTACTTACGTTGCAAATTCCGTGAACTTTGTAATCGTCGGCATCGTCGAACAACGAGCAGATGATGTGCTCGTAAGGTGTGCACTCGGCTTTGCTTACTATCCTGACATCAATATATTGTCTGGTGTTCGGTAATATCGGTTTAGTCACGGCCTCGCCAAACTCATCAGTATCAAACACGAAGTCTATAATACCAAAACCAGAGGCGGTGGCAACTTTGTTCACCAACTTTTCGTATTTTAATTTTCTAGGTATCTTTATTATAGACACTCTGGGGTCGTCTTTGACATCCAACTTCTCGTCTAGCTATCGGCGAGGATTGAAGCTAATGAAACTTTATGTTGTAAAATGGCTGCAATTAATTGGAATTTTGCTTACCTTCACAACAGCGATATCTCCATACATGAACGGATTCGAGTGACTGTAGTTCTTATTCAAGTAAACCTTGTCGATAAATCTATAGATTCCGTCCTCGTCGTCCTGCCTATTCGTTCCAGCAAGAATCCGGACGTGACTCTTGGACACGTCCAAGATTTGCTTGTCATCTTTACTGACGAAACAGTGAGCGGCGGTAAGAACGAACTGAGCTGATATTATGCTGCCGCCGCAGGTGTGTTGGAACTGGCCGCTTTTCTTTTTCAACACTTGAATCGAGACCTGGTAGTTGAATTCGTTGTCCTTGTCCGACTCACCACCGACGATTCCTTCAGCTTCCAAACTCTTAACTGATTTCAAAAAGAGAATTGTTTTATTAATGCAGCAAAATTTTGAAAAAATAATTTTATATATTATTTTTAATAAATAAATTATAAATAAACTATCTCACCATAACTGAACAGTATATTGTCCCAGGTGCAAATGATGAAAATCAAGAAGAAAGTGCACTTCATGTCTCGGTTTCCTAATCAGTTCAAGATTTATTTTTTGTAATTAATTCATAAACACTCGATGATTTAGAAAATTTTACTTCCTCCTGAATAAATTCGCCAGGGCATGCCACGAAATTCTGCTGGTAGAATGTACTCACGGAAAATTTGAATATTGGAAAATTTCCTGATAGTTCGTGGACAAACAGAGAAATAATCGTTAGTTATAATGGAAGTTCTAGATAAAAATTTGTTGATCGACTGTGTAAATATGGAACTAGTCATTACGAGTAACGTTCACAAAGAGCCGAAAAGACTCGTTAGCATATCAAGTGCTTATGTGGGCCAATATGAAGATATTGAGCTGTGTTTAATATGTAATGGTTAATTGAAATCCAAATTATTCCTTATTAGAAGTTATAGAATTGTACATACGTGATGAGTACAGCTTGTGTTGCTGGACAAAATATTACTTAAATACGTATTTTTTTTTACAATTTTCCATTTCATTAAAAAATATTGTATTCATTTAATTTTTATACAAAATGGATTTGTTGCATTTAATTGATTGATAAAAGTGTCGGCTTGTAAAATGAATTCAATTAAAACTAGCTAAATTCTATTATATTTTTAAATTATTCATTATGATCCGTACTTACGTAAATAATGACTCTTGCTCAGCTTGGACTGGACTGGACGATGCTGTCTTGCGTTGTGGGCATTTTACCCGACAGCTTAAAGCGTTGAATGAAAAAATATACATTTCACGATTTCAAATGTTAAAAGCACTTAATATTTTACGAGTGACAGGCTTACAGCTTTTTCAAGAGTATTTCCGGATTCGAACGATTTTCATTTTCTGTTTGATCTAACTCTTTTTAATAATGTTTCAATGAGAAATCGATATTACAATAGTAAATCATAATTACAGTTTTTTATTGATTTAATTAACATATTCACAGTATAAGCGATAAATAGCTCACACAACCAATAATCTCGGTTGATTTATCCCCAAAGCAAACTGTCACGACGCTGTGTTACAATGAAAAATATATAAGCGAGTGATTATGATCTACACAATAGTTTCCTCAAAATGAGTCGCGTTAAATTGCTCTCTTTCCTTCTCGTTCTCTCGATATTTTTATTGTTCGATAATGGTATTATAAATCAAAAACATCAACTACGTCACTTTTTTCCCAACACCTAGTTCGAGCTCATCTGGAGGTCGAGGGTATAGTCGGCGGTGAAGATGCCAAACTCGGCGACTACACCTACCAGGTCTCTCTGAGCAGAAAATCCCACAGCTTTTGTAGCGTTAGTATAATAGACGAACAGCACGTTATCACCGCTGCCCACTGCGTAACGGATAAGGTCGGTGGTCTGCTGAAGAAGCCGATAAAGGTCGTTGCTGGAGTCACCGATTTAAAAGGCAAAGATGCAAAGACGAGAATCGAGATCAACGTAGACGTGGTGTACATCCCAAGGAAATACAACTCACTGACGAAGAAATGGACTGCTGACGATATCGCCGTTCTAAAGGTATGCGAGATGATTAAAATTGTATTTTTACAAGTGGACAATTGATAAGACATGAAATCTGCATTTACTGAAACCTCTGGATCTCGATGGCAATCCCAACCTGAGCATACCATAGTTGGGCGATCTTTCAGAAAGCTACGCTGGTGAAACTGCGATAATCACTGGCTTTGGTTGAAACGTCGTGAACCTTAAAATAAACAACAAAACGAACGACGTCGAGGAGGCCGGTGGAAAATCCTACAAAAAGATGCTCTTCGCTGAAGCTAATGTCCTCGGCAATAAACTTTGTCGCAAACAAGTTTCAGTTGTAAAAGACCTGTTGGCGAGGGGCATATCTGCGCTCAGGGGGGTATATGATCTGTATGTACTTTTTTGTTGATTCATGGTCGTAGACAGATATGAACGCGGTAAAAATAAATTTGTTTTAAATTTATTAAAGGGCGACAGTGGTGGTCCATTGGTGCATAGTGGAGATACTCTGATGGGTGTTCTGAGCACTAGTCCAATTTGTTGTAAAGAGAATATTAAACCTGCTATGTACACGAGAGTTTCGTCGTACCTTGACTTCATCAAAAAGGCGGTCAACAACGCGAAGGACCCGCAGATTCTTTCTAAGCAGATTGTTAATTTTTAAATATTAATTCATTGAAAAATACTTCATGACTGTAATTTTCAATAAACAATTGGCTTCTTAGTATCAGCAATATATTGACCTTATGCATTATTTTCACTTATTTTAAAAATCTCACGTGTTCTATGATTGTATTTTGAGTATATCAAAAATAAATTTGAATCATATTCTATTCCATTCTTCATACATTTTTAAGTTTATTTAAATTTCTGATGCGCATACTAGTGAATAATTTTTTTTATTTATGTCATTGTTAAACGCGAAATTCATAATGTAGACGATATGCGCGTTCAGGCCTAAACGTACACTCTACAACTCAGTGATCTGCGATAGTCAGGGCTTACAGCCGCCGTATGCGTCATTGATACACGGCATTTGTTTTTTTTTCGGGCAACACAGGCTACACTACGTGTTCTTCTTTCCGTGTGTCCTTGTATGAATAACTCATTAGTACAGAGAGCGAATTAGCGACTATCCAAAGCAGTGTATGAAAAAACTCAGACGCTATACGATAAAGTTCTCTGGGTCAACAAATTAGTGCCACTTAAGAAATTATACAAACTCACGATTTTCGAAGAACGATTAGATTAGAGAATAGCTGTTAAACGATGTGCGATCAATCGTAGTAAATAGGATTGTTTTATTACGATCGACAGGCGATGTATAGGAAATTAGTCAAATATTCACGATGCCAAATTATTCATTCTAATATACTTCATGCTTTCTATGCATGCGAATTATCTATTTCTTAAACAACGATTGTTTTTCTTCATGAATAAATTACACTACAATCATTCACGAATTTTTATCAATCAATTTTCCAAGAAATCGGCATTCTGTAATAGATAAGCAATTATTATTGATACTTCCAGGCTGTTGTGTACTTTTCCGATTCTCACACCTGTGTGATAGCTAATCCGGTGGCAAATTATGTGCATTATAAGGAATCAGTCAAATTATGCTCTTGCACCCAAATGGCTGACGTCAGTCGATTACCCAAAATTCGGTTTGATGAACCATATAAAAGCCGGCGAATTTGTTGTCGAAAGCACAGTCTTCTCAGTGATCCTCTACTGGTGCATTAGGATCCTGATCTCAAGCATGAATCGTCTCTTAGTGTTGTGCCTTTTCGGCTTCTCGGCGACCTTCTTCGTCGGAAATGGTAAGATATCGTCGACCTCACACCACTCTCAGCTATTATCCGATAGAGCATCGATCTAACATCTGTGAATTTGAAACAGTTCAAGCTGCTCTGGACGCTGAGGGCATAGTCGGTGGTGAAGATGCCGAGCTCGGTGACTTTCCTTACCAGATCTCTCTGGAGGTTGTCGGCAAGAGCATCTGCGGCGGTAGCATCATCGATGACACCCACGTCGTCACTGCTGCTCACTGTGTCATCTCCGAGGAGGGCAAGTTCTTTGGCTACCCCATGAAGGTCGTTGGTGGTATTGCCGACCTCAAGTCCAAGGGATCCAGCAGGGTGGCCGTTGATGTCGTCAAGGTCTACGCTACCAGGGAGTACGATCCCACGAACGTGTTTGCACGCGCACACGGTGACATCGCTGTTCTCAAGGTGAGAATATCGTTGCTTTTAGCTTAAACTTCAACTTTTTATACATTGACACTCGGTCTTTAATTGGCTTTGTTAATTTTTGCAGCTGGCCAAGCCTTTGGGCATCGACTCGAACCCAAACCTGGATACCATTGAGCTTCCCAACCCAAGCAAGACCTACGCTGGTGAGAAGGCTGTAATCAGTGGTTTCGGCTGGAACTATGTCAATCTCCAGTTCAACCCCTCGATCGGAGGAGTTGAGGAGACCGGAGGTGGTGGCTACGGAAAGATGCGCTTTGCCGATGTAGACATCCTTAGCCAGTCCAAGTGCCAGAGACTCGCCAGAGCCATCAGCAAGAACCACATCTGCGGTATGGTCGTCCAGAAATCCGCCAAGCCCGAGGGTGTCTGCTCCGTAAGTCATGTTCATTTTTGTAATATTAAAAAAAAAACTCAAACAGATTACGAACGTGAATGCTTATCTTGCTTGTCTTGAAATTTATAGGGTGACAGCGGCGGCCCACTCGTCGCCGGCGAGAAGACTCTCATCGGTGTTGTGAGCACCAGCCCATTGGGATGCCGAGAGAACAAGGAACCCGCTGTTTACACCAGAGTTTCTGAATACATCGACTTCGTCAAGAAGGCCCTGAAGGGCCAGACTGACTCCAGCATTCGTACCACGACTCTTCCTATCTACTAAGCTGGGCTGTTATGACTATTGGATTTTGTATAAATTTTGTATACAAGATTTGTACATTACTAATGGAAAACTGTACAAAATTTATTAACTAATTTATTTATTTAATTTAATAAAAAGAAATTTAATGAATCATATATTGTGGTTTTACAATTATTCTTTACAACAGCTACAGAAACACGCAAAAGAATGAGCTGTGCAGCTAATGTAATAAAATGCGTCTTTGAGGTTTAGTTCAAACAGTTTCAAGCTTTGAAATCTATCTCATTATTTGCATGCATTATTGCTTAAAATATTTCCATTTAATACAGAAATATAATAAACTAAAAATCATAGTCATTTGAATCAAGCAAGGGATCTTGTTATAGTTTTTATCTGTCGATCTTTCGCACATATTTGTAACTATCACAACACATAAGAATTCGTAATCGAATCATTGAAATACATTGTATTGATCGCTAAACCAAGAAGCTATGTCATGAGTGGTTTGAGCACGACAAATTCTGATAAGAAAAATAAAATAGTATATTGTGTACCACCTACCATCAAGTTCCTGTGGAGGATGTCGATCAGTTCGAAATTGCTGTTAAGACAATAACGAAAAACATTCTAAGACTATGATTAAAAAAATTAAATAAATAAAAACATGAACTTGGAGTAATTGTTTATTTACTACGAACAAATATCTCTATATTTAAGAGAATACAAATAAATTCGAAAAGAGCCCTTATAATCAGTTGTACTTACATTAATTTAACTGTATCTAACACATAATAATCCAAGGCCAACGTGCTATTTAATATTCCTGTATAACAAGCATTAATACAAACCTAATTACGTCTGTTTAAACTCAGCATGTTATTATTAATACACGATTTAACAATTATAAACGTCATCAAAATGATTGCGGTACTTGATAAATCGATCAAACATACGTTAATTTTGTAAATGAATCCAGTTCCTGGCATACGATGCACTTCACGTTATCGCGCATACGATAATTATAATTAGTGGCATTCATGCTCCTCTAAATAACAAAAGTTTATAGCGGGTGCAATCATTACTTCCGATTACATGAGAACCAGTGAAGACAGAGGGATAAATATTAGCGAATTTTAATATCATGTTTTCGTATTCTTTATAAACAATGAAACAGATATAAAAAACAGTATTTTATCAATTTCAAAACACAGCATACCAGTGTCTCCCTCAGTAAACTGGTTTTGGATCTTCAGAATGAATAACATATTTTTATTCTTTTTTGGCCTCTCGGCAAGTTTGCACTTCAGCAATGGTAAGTCACTCAACAAAAACTACAGATTACTTTTACTGAGATCACTTTGTCTCTGCAGTCCAAGCAGCTTTGGAAGGCGAGGGAATAATCGGCGGTGACGATGCCCTTCCTGGAGACTACCCCTATCAGATCTCCCTGGAAGTCAGCGGTAATAGCATCTGTGGTGGAAGTCTGATCGGTAGTAACCACGCAATCACTGCAGCCCATTGCGTCACAGATACTACCGGTCGCTTAGTCAGACGAGCCACAAAGGTGGTAGCTGGTATTTCAGAATTACGTACCTATCCGGCTGGTCGTGTCTCCGTTGACGTCGAGAAGATTTACATTCCCAAATTGTATGATCCGAAAACCTTCAACCAACACATGGCAGGAGATATCGCTGTGTTGAGGTTGAAACAGTCCGTGGACTTTGAGGACAATCCTTACGTGGGCAAGTTGAAGTTGCCAACTGCTGGAAAGAGTTATGCCGGAGAAAGAGTTGTGATTACTGGATTCGGCTGGACTAAAATTAACACGAATAAGAACCCGTGGACTGGAGGTATTGTAGAGACTGGGGGATCTAGAACTGGAAAGCTTAAGTGGGCTGAGAGCGATGTTATTACTAAGGCCGAGTGTCAGAAAGGATACAGATCACCGGTTCTCGATAGCCATATCTGCTCGAAGCTCGTGCAGAGGACCAGCACGCCTGAGGGTATCTGCTCAGTAAGTTTATTATTATTTTTTGTATTCTTCGTATTTTATGTTATTCGTGGATAAACAACTTGTATCGCTCTTGATTTTTAGGGTGACAGTGGCGGTCCATTGGTTTACAACGGTGACACTCTTATCGGTGTCGTAAGTACTAGTCCGCTTGGATGCCGCGAGGACAAAGATGCTGCCGTTTATACAAGGGTCTCGTCCTACTTGGATTTTATTAAAAAGTCCGTCAATGACATCTATGATTCCAACGCAAAAACGCTTACGCTGTAAGATTTCTGACGATCCATCGTATACTATTCATCGCATTATTTGTACAGTTATGAACAGTATTTATAATAAATAGATTTTATTAAAAAAATTTTTTAGTATTTTTAATTTTTCTAATTTTATATTAAACTAATATAGAATGCCTAGACCCAGTTAACTATTACGAAGCAAGTATTATTTAACAAAATTTTAGCTGAGTAAAGTTAACTGCTGCTAATAAATCAATATTCAAAGTAAGCATCTAAAAGTATGTATTATATTCTCTCGACACAAGCTATTTTCTCACTTCTTTTTTAAATTGAGTCGTATAAGTGACTGGATAATCTTGTGAAATTGCCATGATGGGGTTATCGAAACTCTGATTTTTAGGGCGATAGTGGAAGTCATGGAAATCGTAAGTACGAGATCGTATGTATGTGTTGAGGGCAAAGAACCTGCAGTGTATACAAGAGTCTCACCATTTTGAGGATTTATTTACATTAGTATGAGAGCCTGCCTGATTCAGTATGCGTTTAGTTTTTGAATAAACCATTATCGTTCGTAACACATTTATATTTTGTAATCTATTGTTTTATCGGCTGAATGAGTGCCAGGTCATTTTATTGTATCCCACTCTACGTATTTATCAGCTGTGTGGACGGAACTTGTCATTAGCCACACTTATCTCTTAACTTTACGTAATCGACGTAGAGCTATTTTAAGGTTCTCACCTATAAAAATGCCCTTGAGGGAATAAAAACCGATGACACGCGGCTTGCTATTTGGTACACCAAGACAAACGAAGACGGTTCCTTCAGCAGTATTGTTGTGGAATTTTGATTAAGTCTCACATCTTGCATTACCATTTCTTGTATACTTGCACACATCTACGCACATTTTAGTAATAAAAAAGTATTAAAAATATCAATTATATGAAAATTCCAAATTTTATATTCCGAGAAATTTAATGAACTGTAACTAACAACGTCAATGAGTCATTCATCATGTTCATTCAATGATACGTTCATAAATAAAATTTGTTAATTCAGTCATTAATAATAGGATGCGACGTGATTATTGATCGTTTCCTCTGATAAAATGATAAAGGGATTCACAATGTTAATTTTTTGCATGCTTAAAGCAGGTTTCATCATAATTTTAAACCACTGAAAGTATAAATTATATAGGCCACGTTTCTTTTTCAATAATCACAACTTATTTAGCCATTATGAATCTCCAGACTTCGGTGGTAATCGTCCTCGCGTTTACAACGTCTCTGTTCGTTGGTAATGGTATGTGTGTCCAATGGCTATTATTCCTCAATTTTTTATGTTATCTGAACAATTAAAAAATGCTCCAAAAAACCAGTTGATGGAGCATTACTCATTACATTATTTTGTGTAACGACACAAAATCGAATTATATTTCTCGAGTTTTTTTTTGTAGCTTAATAGTACTAATCTCCTCGTGTTAATCGAGGAATATGGTTATTTTAGGATTTCCCCTTTCATGATTTTTAGCCAAAAACCCCCTTATAGAATGTCGTCAAGATGGTGTTTTTCATCTTCTATAGCTTATAATATTTAAAATTATTGCAAATTAATTATTTCATTTTCATTGTTTACCAATACTGGGAAAAATCCAAGCTATCGATTCCGAGTAAATCAATAACTTCAATAAATAATTTAATCCGTCAATCATTTGTATCAACTCAATGGACTCAGTAATACAATAATCAATAATTCCTGCTCACTTCCAGACGACGTGCAAAACTTATTAATAAAATGTGTTCAACCAGTTATGAATAATGGAAATCGAAGTAACCATTGCTCATTAATGCCCTGCTGAACCGGAAAATCAAGAGCTTAACAATAAAGATATCGTACGAATGTGATGCAGCTTCTGTTTACACTGTCGCAATAATGAAAACGATAAATATATAAGCCAGCGTTTTATTTTGACAAGCAGAACCGATTTCACCATCATGAACCTTCAGACTTCGTTGGTACTCGCGTTCGCGACGATAGCTCTGCTCGCTGGCAGTGGTAAGTCGTCTGGCATACGTATTCGAAAGATTATTTTTTATACGAACAAATTATCAAATATTCTCTGTAAAATCAGCTGTCGGAGCACTGGATGGCGAGGGAATCCAGGGTGGTGAAGTTGTTGAACTGGGAAACTTTACCTACCAGGTAACCATTCAAGTCAACGGTCGGAGCATTTGCGGTGGAGGAATCATCAGCTCTACCCACATAGTCACTGCTGCCCATTGTGTCACCGACGAGAAGGGAGAGTTCACCAAAAAACCTATGAAGATCGTCGCTGGAATCCATGACCTTAATACTTGGGCCCCGACGTGGTTCGCCTCCGATGTTCAGAAGGTCTACGTACCCAAGACCTTTGGTCGCACCGACTTCAAGAACAGTATTCCTGGTGACATTGCCGTTTTGAAAGTAAGACGTCAATGATCAAGTTCAACGTTGATTCACTAGTAAATACGTGTATAACGCGCAAAAATTTTCAGCTCTTTATGCCGCTGAATATGGAATCAAACGAGAACTTGAGCATTCTCAAGCTGCCAACTGAGAAACGCAGCTACGCTGGTGAGAAAGCTATCATTAGCGGCTACGGCTGGAACTGGGTCGATCTTGTAGAGAACCCAGAGACGGGAAAACAAGAAGAAAAGGGTGGTGGTAATGACGGAAAGATGCGATTCGCCGAGGCTGACATCCTCGGCACCGAAGAATGTCAGAAGGGATATAAGTCTAAAATCACCGAGAACCATCTTTGTGCTTCTCTTGTTCAACGTGATTCGGACCAACCCGAGGGCATCTGCTACGTGAGTATCAACGTACTAACGTATGCCACTTAAAAACTATTGATAAATAATAACTAATCGATTTGTTGTTTGATGTGTAGGGTGACAGTGGTGGTCCTCTGGTATACAACGGTGACACACTTATCGGTGTCGTGAGCACCAGTCCTCTGGGATGTCGGGAGACTGAAGCTGCAGCGGTCTACACAAGGGTATCGTCTTTCCTGGACTTTGTCTACAAGGCTGTGAAAGATGTCAATGATGAAAGCATCCGCACCACTACGCTGATGATCGTCGGCTAGTTTTTTGTAGTTTAAATTATTACGTTTGTTATATATTTTATGTATAACTATTTATTTTTATAATTGTTATAAATAAATTAAAATTTTCTGAATCATTTGGTTAGATTTGCGTTATATTGTTTTTTGCATAAAAAGATGGATGCATTGTCAGTGATACTTATGAATTTATTACACTGCAATAAAGATTAAAATACTTTTGGAACAACAATGGAATAACTTTATAATCTCTCTGTACACCAGTGTATATTGAGTTTGTTCAGGTAGAGCTTGGCAGCGTATCTGAGTTATTACGATTTTCAGTAGTGTTTGCAAAGCAGATAATACATTTACGAGCATATATTCTTTTTCAATTCTACAGTATCTGTTATTTTGCATATGTTAGTCTTAACTAAAGCAATGAACAGTTCGATTTTCCTGTTCGTTTTCCTGTACTTGTCATCGACGTTCGACGCCAATCATGGTAAGATTTTTGATTGTAATTCATATAAAATCACGTAAATGTTGACGAAATTCTCACGCAGTATTGGCTCTTGACGCTGAGGGTATCGTCGGAGGTGATTTCGCCTCTGTGGGCATGTTTAAGTATCAAGTATCGGTACAAAAGGATGGTGAAGGTACTTGTGGAGGTGGCATAATTGCTGATCAATACATTCTGACGGCTGCTCACTGTGTCGTTAACGAGATAGGTGCGTTCGAAAACAAACCGTACAAAGTTGTCGCTGATTCTGTGGATTTAAGGACACCCACAGGTATGAAAGTTTCCGTGGATAAAGCTTACGTTCCTAGCGGTTATCTATCTTCCGAATCAGCTGATGATATTGCGGTGTTGAAGGTTGTTCTTCAAAATTTTATTAAACATTTTTCTGGAATATATCCTTGTTCTGACATCAATTTGATTGATCTTGTTGTAGTTAAAAGAAGGTCTTAATTTAGATGAAAATCCAAACCTAAGCAAGTTAGATCTGCCCTTATCCAGCAAGACTGTAAACTATACCGGGAAAACAGCTGTTATCGCCGGCTACGGATACACCTGGGTCAAGACGTTATTCAATTTATTTCAGCTAGATGGCAGCTCCGATTTTAAAATAAAATATGCCAATGTTACCGTGATCGGTAAAGAAGAATGCGAACTAACAAATTTTAACATTACCATGGACATCGATCGACAAGTTTGCGGACGGTTGCTTCAACGTGATCCAGAAAATCCCGAGGGAATATGTTCAGTAAGTGATGCACTTCAATAATATTGGCATTTTGTCAGAAAATAAAGAAGTAGATTTCAATTGATCTCTCTAGGGCGACAGTGGCAGTCCACTAGTAATGAACAATACAGTGATTGGCGTCGTGAGCAGGGGTCCTCCGAGTTGCGAGGAAAACTTTAGCGCTGCCAAGTACACGAGAGTTTCATTCTTCTTAAAATTTATTAAACAAGTTTTAGAAGGTAGAATTGATGACACAATTCGGATGTTTGCGTTTCCCGAAGAAAGTGAATCTACGTAAAAAGATGACTAACTGATCATTAATTCCGTTAAGTGGAAATTGATTATATATTATTATTATTATTGACTGATTGCAACAGGTCAACTATTTATTTCAATGTTATTATATAGTTGCTTCAAGAAAAAAAATATAGTGAATAATAAGAATTTCTATTCAATTAACTTATCACTTTTGGAATCACGTCTAAAATTATAGAAAACAAAAGCACTTCCTTGCATAAGATAGTCGTGATCAGTAAATGATTAAATAAAAAAAGCTTTTTTTTTTAATTTTTGAAAAATATCACATAAATTATTTTCCATTTGTTTTGACTAAGTTATTCAAAACCTGCGTTTACCTTTAGCCGGAAAAGTCCAGATACTACGTGTGAGGGACTGCTAACACAAATAATATCATGCATGATTGGTTCTTAATCAAGATGAACTAGCTAATCATTCATTGCATTCAGAGAAAATTTTCGATAGATAAAGTAATTATTTTCTATTAATTCATGATAGAATGATAATGCATTTCGTCAGTACAGCGACAATTTGAGAAACATCCATTACGTCTTTTCCACTAATCAAGCATTAATGTCTCTAGAGTATCGTATTAGAAAGCATAGGTAATTATATGTAGTTTTCGACATTGTTTTCCTATTGTTCGGTGAATTATCGATTTAAGCACATTTGTCCTTCATCTTTATGATAACAAAATTAAGCAAACTTCGCGCACTAGCTGAATGGGCGTTAAAACTTGGTAAATAATACGCAACTTAATAAAGCTATACCTAATCTTGCATATAAATAAGCGCAACATATTTCGAAAAAGCATAGTTGTACTTATAAATTCATCAAAGCTCAAGGTATGAAACGTCTTGGCGTACTGTTCTGCCTTTTTTGGAATCACGACTTTATTACAAATCGGCGATGGTAAGTCTACTGTATTAAACATATCCATATAATTTCTGCACAATCGTGACTACTTATCTAAACAAATAATTTTTTAATTATTAGTCTCGGCACGTACTGTTCGTATCATTGGCGGCGATTACAGCGTCAAGGGCCAGTTCCCTTACTTGGTCTTGATTCAAACGAGCGGTCAACATCATTGCGGAGGCAGCATTGTCGCTGACCAGTACATCCTCACGGCGGCCCACTGTCTGATCAACGACAATAACATTGCTCCATACAAAGCTTACAGAGTCGTCTTCGACAGCGTGGATCTTAATAATTACGAGGGCTTCGAGGTTGACGCTGTTGCCGCTTATGCGTTTAGCAAGTACGACCCGAAAAAAACGCTTAATGATATTGCAATCTTGAAAGTAAACACTGCTATTCAATTGCTTAATCAAAGGCTTATGTACATATTTTTGACCACATTAAAATTTTTTCTTCAGTTGAAACAACGTTTACCGCTCGGTGGTAATTCAGTCCTGCAGAAGATCCGTTTGCCAAGATCTGGTGATTCCTACGCTGGACGCACAGCTGTCATATCTGGCTGTGGTTACACAAGCATTGAGGTGGAGTTTGATCCCACGACTAGGAGAAAGGTCGAAGGTCGAGATTCAAGCGATAACAAACTGAAATACGCTTACGTCGACTTAATGAGCAACAGTGACTGCATGGAAAAGAACAATTACTTGATATACCCTGGACAAATTTGCGGCCAGGTGTAGCAGGAAGACAGGTTACATCAGGGAATTTGTTCCGTAAGTTTTGTTGAGCCTGTATCATTAAAGTTCATTGAAAATGCGAGTATGATCAGATGATTAATGCTTATGCACCTTGACAGGGTGACAGTGGTGGTCCGCACTGATTGTCGACCATGTGCAGGTTGGTGTGGTAAGCTCTAGTCCCATTGGCTGTGATGAGTTCGAGATGGCTGCGACCTACACACGTGTCTCGCAATATCTTTCGTTTATTGACACTGTGATCAATGGTGAAATGAGTGGCGAAGTGCGCTTTATCCCTGTTCATGTCAAAGGGTGATATTAAGTTACTGGTCGCGAACGAACCCAATATTTTCTGTCAAGATTTAATCATTGTAATTTATCATTATCTTATAATTTATTGAATACGAATACTTTTTACGCTAAATGTATGTAATGTGAAATGTTCTGTGTATTGTTCTGCTGAATACAAAATTTTGTGTCATATTTTTTAAAGTTCGTGTTGTTTTTTTTTTGTAATTCGTCAACTTAGTTGGTAAATCTAGCCAAATAAGAGAAAGATTCAAAATATTTAAAATATTGTGAACGTCGAAAGATTTGAAGCGCGATATTAAATGATGTTCAAAATTATACGTAGAGAAAAATACGTATAGAAAATAATAACTGTATTTTGAAAGCATATTTGTTTTATCTGAATAACAAGGAAATACCAGTATTGACCACATATTTGTAGAGATGCCGTAATGACAATATTAATTTTAAAGTCACGAATTAGGTGAGTATTAATAAATACTATTTCAATACCAATTTTCAGTCCTATTTCATCTGTCATTAGAAGTTTTTACAACTATGAAGCTCCAACGATTTCTATTCCTTTTACTCTACTTGTGTCAGCTCATTTCTATTGAATATGGTAAGTCCGTCAAATTTACTCTGCCATGATACAACACTAACCGAAATCTCCTTACACAGTTTCAACGTCTCTCGAGAGCGAAAGTATAGTCGGTGGCGATTTCGCCAGTGAGAATCAATTCAAGTACCAAGTGTCCATCCAGCTGAATCGTACAGGTACCTGCGGTGGTGGCATAATCGGTTCGTACTGACAGCTGCTCGTTGACGAATCCAGGGATTTCTATAAAGGCGATTACAAAGTCGTCGCTGGCTCCATCGATTTGACGGTCGTTCATGGTGTGAGCATCTCAGTCGAGAAAGCGTATGTGCCCAGCTCTTACAGATCTATCAATAGTCCCAATGATATCGCAGTGCTAAAGGTGAGTTGGCAATTGTTAAACGTCATAATTATCATTTATACAACTAGATTATTCTCTATAGTTAAACCGTAGACTGAACTTCAAGAAGCGATCATTTTTGAAAAAGCTTGACTTATCCGCATCGGATGCGCTGATAGATTATATGGGTCAAAAAGCTGTCATCACTGGTTACGGTTACACTTGGATCAATACTATATTTGATTGGATCGAGTTAGAGGGTGACATCGACTACAAGCTCAAATCTATTCTTTAGATTCAATTCACGAATTTCCGGTCCTGTATTTACATAAAGAAGAATCGGTGAATTTCTGTGAAGACTGACGCACATGGCACCAGTTATCATATAATCCGAGCATACATCGATATTATATTATAAACGTACCTGTACTTCATTTCATAACTGTTACTACCCATCGTCGAACATGACAAAAATTGAAATATGCTGAAAACGGTGGCGACACAGTTTTGTCTTTTTGGCGTATTTCTGCTGTTTTTCATAAGCAATGGTAAGATTTACACCGAAACAAAATACATCCATAAATGAATTTATTTTTAAAATAATTGCCGTTTTTACAGTTGCTTGCGATCTCGACGGCGAGGGAATCATCGGCGGTAATTAAATGGCAGCGAACACTATTGCGGTGGCAGTATCATCGATAAACGCTTTATTCTAACTGCAGCCCACTGCGTTGTTGATTTAACTGGTGAATTCCTCAATCGTACTTTCCGAGTTATTGCCAACGCCGTAGATTTGAACAATGATTTTGGAATCATGATCGTTGGCGTTAAAAGGGCTTATATTCCTTGGGATTATCGGGTGTTTTCTCATCCAGAAGACGATATAGCTGTTTTGGAGGTGAATTGAAACATTTTTTTTTTCATTTCTCAAGTATCTTTTGAATTATAATATTGATTCAAAATTTTGTTTGTAAACCAGCTGAATCAGGACCTATATCTAGACGACAATCCGTTCATACATCTGACCAAACTAGACTTGCCTTTACCAGAAGACAAGAGCGTCGATTATGGGGGAAGGACAGCTGTGGTCTCCGGCTACGGATACACTTGGATAAAGCTGCTTTTTGGCCTGAGAGAAAAAGCTGGATCTGATTACAAATTAAAGTACGCAAGTGTCAACATCATCGATAACGAAACTTGTGCCAAGACCAATTACCCGTATAAGCTCGACGGGATTAAACAGATTTGTGGTCAACTTATACAACGTAGTTTGGAAACCCCCGAAGGAATCTGTGGAGTGAGTACCGTAATTTATTTCTTTACACTTCAGGTGCGACTGTGTAATAAGCGAGTTTTTCGTCGTTGTGTACAGGGCGACAGCGGAAGTCCACTAGTCATCGAAAATACCGTCATTGGAGTCGTGAGCACTGGTCCTGTAGCTTGTAGAGAGGATCGACGATCGTCTGTGTACACCAGAGTATCGGCATTTTTACCGTTTATCGAACAAGCGATGAATGGCATGATCAGCAGTGGCACCCGAATTTTCGACTATCCAGAATATAATTAGAAACTCATACCAAGAATTATAGGAGTATACTGTACTTGCATTATTTTAATGCTGCCAACGTTTTTATTGGTGTATTTTTTATTTTTATATACGTACCACGAAAATAGGAACGAAACACAAAGATGTAGAATGTAGTATTTTTTTGAAAATGTTAAAATTTATTCTGTTAAAATAGGGAAAAAAGAGTTGAAGGGTTCGAAATGTTATACAATTACAAATTCGAAAGAGTGACCCATCATACATCTTTGGAAATATATATATTCTATAAGATTTACAAATTCGAAAGAGTGACCCATCATACATCTTTGGAAATATATATATTCTATAAGATTTGCTCGTTAAAATCACGTTAACTGAAAATAAGAAAAAATTAATAAAAAAATTCTTCTTTATTTTTGAATCGCTGTAAAATCGCTTGTATCCAGTACATAAACCGTGTGTGACTGTTAATTTTTTTCGCGCCTCGCGAATCATTTTCTAAAACCACGTAATAGCGATATTGGCGTGAATTCAAAATAAAACGATTTTCATCTTAAAAAAAAAGAAAAAAATTGCTGCTATTAGCGGTAACCATTACTTATGCAAATCGCAAAGCTATCTAAAAAAAGTGGCTGGTAATAATAATGACGAGAAAAAAATGAGTGTATACCCTTTCTCTCTCGAGGCATGAAGAAAGTAAAGTTAATGGTCTATAATAAAAAATTGATTTCACACTAAAATATGCCAGAATTGCGGTGAACAGTCGGCTTTACACGCAGTAGCAGCGAAGGAACGTTTTTCTTCATCTAAAAAGCTTTTAATATTTCTTTGTTCGCTGGTGAGTGCGAGAGCGAAAAAGGGAAGGAAGTCATGGATATCTTCGACAGGCGCTATTTCGTATTGAACAAGGCGCTATTGAGAAGTACCGGACTCTGGCCTTACGAGGACCGACGAAAGAAGCTGTACATCCGCACTTTCGTCAATCTCATTCTTGGAATTTGCGTCATATTTCCACAAGTGAGAGTCTAGTCTGAAAGATTTTAATGCGAATCTAAGTAAATTCAGATAACAGAATAATAAAAATTATTATTGGATCCGTAAAATCTGAAATAAAACCCAATAATTCTGTAGATAGTCCGAATATACAACTACTTTGGGGTCAACATGAACATGGTCCTCGAACATGCAGCGGTCCTCATGTACATCACCTCAATTTACTTAAAATTTCTGACGTCTGTTTATTACGAAGAAAAGGTTCTTACCCTTCGATTACGAAAATTTCTTATCCTGATGAGATTTATAGTCACTCATATGTCACACATTTTTACTACACAGCTGAGGGTAGTGTACGACAACATAGCGAAGAACTGGCAAGTGATAAAGGACGAGAACGAAGTTAGCATACTAATACAGTACTCCGAAAACGGACGGTTGCTCACCATCGGCTACACAAGTAAATCATCATTTCGCATACTTTCAATCGTAATTTTAACGAAAGCTTATTGCACTAAAATTTAATTTTCAGTGTACATAATCGCAGCTTTCTGCTCTTACGTCTTTCTACCGATAGTCCCAGTGCTTCTGGACGTCTTCAATCCTCTGAACCAGACCAGATCTCGTTTCTACATTCTGGGCGGTGAGTACTTTATCATCGATAACGTCAAGGACTACGGCAAGGTCTACGCGTTCGACTGTCTGGCCGTCATCGTCACAGTTTGGCTGATCAGCGCCGTTGACTCGATGTATGCGGCGTCGATCGAACATTGCCTCGGATTGTTCGCCATCGTCAAGTAAGTCGGGACCCTGACTTTTGCGTATAAGCTTATGGTGTTCAGATGTTCTTTGATAAGATTTCAGGCTTCGCTTGCAAACTTGCACCAGGTCGATATGTGATGGGCAGAAGGATGAATCCTACAAGATGATCGTTCGACTTATTCGAATGCATAAGGATATTATAAAGTTTAGTATGGAAGGTATCTTGACGTTTGATGGTTTAATGATGACGAAATAGTGTTCTGAAGGTAGCGTGATATTTCAGCTTTACAGATATCCTGGAATCTTCATATTCCTCGTCCTTTTTGATTTTGGTTGGAATAAACGTGATATTCCTTAGCTTCGAGTGCATCATCGTGAGTAACCTAGTACTTATTTGGCAAACTTCTTAGTAGCAGGATTCGCTGAATACCTTCGTATTTTCAGGTGCTGACGAGATTTGGTCAGGCAATGGAGATGATGCGGTACTCGATGATCATGGTTGGTATAGTGGTGCATCTATTCTACATAAGCTGGCCAGGCCAGAAACTCATAGACTTCAGTCTTGGGCTCTTTCAGGATGCGTAGGTTTTACTTTAATTTTTGTATATCCTTTCTTAAAAAATCGTTCAGATGATAGCCTTAACTTTGCTCGTAGTTATCTAAACGAGTGGTACACATGTCCGACAAGAGCTCAAAAATTGCTGGGCTTAATGACATTGCGATGCTTGAAGCCCTGCCAACTGACCGCCGGAGGGATGTACGTAATGAATTTCAGCAATTTTGCTAAGGTAGTGTCGTATTTTTCAAAGTCAAAAATTGATAATTATTTTTCCTGTATTAATTTTAATATTTATTTTCAAGATCGTGAAGACTTCGATGTCGTACATGACAGTCCTCGCATCTTTTAGATAGGACTGGCTATCGGCAACAGTTTTTGAAACTAATAAATGAAGAAATTGATATATGATCAATAAATAAAGAATATATTTTGCAATCCTATAATATATTAAATTAAAGTCCGTTGTTAATAATAAACATCGCACAATGATTCTCGAAAAATCATTAGGAACATAATTTATACATGTACATCTTTTGTATCTATAATAACATACACTTCTTATAAATGATATATTTGTAAAAGAAAACATAAAATACATTAAAATGGAAAAATTAATTATACAATTTAAGTATAATGTACTTAATTCTTTACGACCATTTCAAAAATATAAATTCTGCACAAGTATACTTTTCATTAATCCTGTTTACATATTTGCCTGATAGCAGAAATTCTGACACAGTATTGTTATATAATTTATCATACGGATATCACGAAAAAGAAATAAAGTGGATGTTTAATCGCAAACATATGGCCATGCACTGTATAAATCAGTCAACAAAATGTTCTAGAACAGTCATGATTCATAGTATTGGAATTTAAGGTAGACTGTTGTATTTTGCACAGCTGGTTTCATTCCGCGTCAAAATTAAATACAACTATTTACCTGGTTTTAGTTATAATTTTATTGAAACATTAATCTTTGCTCTAGTATACAGATCAGTTAGCGAGAATGAATCGAATAAGTTCTATATTATATCTTATTGGCATAATTTATTGTCAATTCAACACTGGTAAGTTAGTTTATTTAAAAAAAAAAGTAGAAGCAATAAGTTTAAAGTTCTTGTTGCACAGTTTTGGGAAATCCAGATTCCAATAGGCAGCCTAAGATTGTCAACGCATATCCTGCTCAAACAAATCAATTCCCGTATCTAGTATCAATCTACCATACCGGTAAAGATCATGATTGTGGAGGTGGCATAATGGCAGATCAATATATCCTTACGGCTGCTCACTGTATTATAAATCCTGCAACAGGCGAATTCTATGATATAGCTATAGATAATAAATAGTGGTAGATACAGTGGATTCAGTTCACAATACAGGAAATCGAATCGGAGTCGAAAAAGCTTATGTGCTCAAAAGCTACCAACACCCGAGACACGATAAAGATATTGGTATTTTAAAGGTATTAAACGATTGTTATTTGCATTTTTATTTTATTCATAAGATAAAACCAAAATTTATCATTGTAGTTAAATGAGAGTCTGCAACTTTTTGGAAATCCACAAAGACGAAAGCTAGATCTGCCTAAAATTGGAACTGATTATACCGGTGAAGCCGCTGTTATTGCTGGTTTTGGTCGTACAGACCCTGATGACAGAAGTACTATGGGTGAACACCTCTTCTACTCCGCCGCAAAGATAGTTTCTAATAAAGATTGTGAGGATGACCATAAGAAATCGAGCTTTTTTGTGACAGAAAATCATATCTGCGCTAAGATAATGCAAAGCTTTGCTGGAGTCCACACCGGAGTCTGCAATGTAACTCCTTTTTTTGCATATTAATTTATTTATTTGATCAAAAATCATATAATATGTATATTCCAAAACTATGTACCTCAACGGAAGTCATTTGTTTAAAAATGTTACACAACCTGGTTAAAAATGTTTTGGTGTGTGACAATTTCGACATTCGAACAATTTTAGAATTTAACAAGGAAATTCCTCAAACCGAGATTTAATAAATTTACAAAATCCAAATATAATTTTTAGGGTGATAGCGGTAGTCCACTGGTAGTCGACGGCAACACCGTTGTGGGTATAACAAGTCCCAGTGCTGCTAATTGCGACGAGAGAAGATCACCATCCAGGTACACCCGCGTTTCATCGTACCTCTCATTTATCAAAGCTGTGGTAACAGGACAGCTGAATAATAAGATTGCAGAGTACAATGTTCCTCCACCTCCGAAAGATGATCCATGCGCGTTCTTCCCACCAATACCAGGATTCCGACCGAATATTCCGGGGTGTTAAGAACTTTTTAACCCACTATTTTTCTGTAAAACGAATAAAGAATTTTTAAATACAGCATCTTGTAAGATTTATTACCTGCACATGATATCCGCGTACTATGACTTCTCAAGATATTACATACATCGTCAGTTAGGTTAATATAAATAGAATAAATAGAAAAATCTTATTTTTTTGAAAATCATTTAACATCTATATTTGTTATTGGAATTTTTTGCTAATTTCTACTCCGGTAGTGACGTAATTCATTTGACTCACATTGTTATTAGTGAAATTCGTGCTACATTTGTCATGAAAAAAAAGTAAATTCAATATTTGCCTCTCGACAGCGTGAACGTTCTGTGTAAAATAGACGGTTCGTTGTTCTATAATAATTATTAGTCATAAAAAGTTTGTATCGTCGATACTAAAAATGATCTAATTAATTTAATCATGACGCTAAGAAAGTAAGTTTAAAGAATTTAATTAAATAGTCGATTAACAATATCTCTTCAGACAGAAAATAACAGTCCAATTCGCAAAATGAATAGGGCAGCTACGTTACTTTGCCTTATTGGTATTATTTTGTTTTCTCCAAACGCTGGTAAGTTCTGGCTAAAAATTAAGCAGTTCATTCCTGACCATAAGAAATACTTATCACTTATCACACACAGTCGCTGCTCTTTTGGATGACGAGGGAATCATCGGCGGCGAAGAAGCTTCTCCAAATCAGTTTCCATACCTTGTCTCTGTCTATCGTACAAACAGCCGGCACAACTGCATGGGCGGCATAATCAATGATCGCTACATTCTTACGGCCGCTCACTGCATCGTTAACCCCTCAACCGGAAGATTTTTCAACATACCGATGGAAATCGTCGTCAATACTCTTGATTTGGTAAATGACACGGGTATTGGAATCAACATTAAAAAGGTTATGTGATTAAGGATTTCGCAGAAGCAGGAGATCCTAATGATATCGGAATCTTGAAAGTTTGTTGAGTATTAATTTTTTTATCAAAAAACATAAAATATGTTGATTTATAAAATAATCGGTGCACTGTACTTTAACAGCTAAGCGAAAGTCTTGACCTTTCTAACAATCCACAAAGACAGAGACTAGATTTACCAAAAGCAGGCATTGATTACGTTGGTCGGGATGGGTCAGTTGCTGGTTTCGGATAGACGGATCCTAACAAATTCAGTACAGGTAAACTCCAAAAGCATTGGAGGACAGAAGTTATTTCCAAAAAAAATGTCGGAGAAAATTGCAGTACAATATTGATGATTATCTTTGCGCTCAAATGTTGCCACGGCCAGATGGTTCCGCTGTAGGAGTCTGTAATGTAAATCATCATTATTATTATTACCCGATTCAAATTCCTTATGAGATAACCTTAAATCTAATTTCTATGATTTAACATTATATTTAGGGTGACAGCGGTAGTCCATTGGTTATCGACAACACTGCAGTCGGCGTAACAATAGTCGCAGAAGATAATTGTGACGAGAGATTAAAACCAGCCCTGTACGCTCAAGACTCGAGATATCTTCCTTTTATTGAAACAGTTCTCTCAGGCCAGTTGAATAGTCAAATTGTAGAAAACGATTTTCCTTCTCCTTAATAGAATGATTTACGTTCAATTTTATCTCAATAAATAAATTCAAATAAAATACTAATTGTGATATTTAATTGAAAACTGTACATTCTGAAAGATTTAAAAAAATTAACAATGTAAGTATAATCTTTTACAGTGTCACATATTTATTATGAATAATGCTTGTTTCAGAATTTTGCTATATATTAATAACTACAGTGAAAAGTCTTGAATATAAAAATGTTTCGAAACAGAGTTGCTGGGCTAAGCATAATTTTTCTGCATATTTTTCAGTGAAAACTATTTTTTCCTAATCATAAATCTTAGTTAGAAAATTCGGCTTTTTAACTACCGTATAACTTTTTAATTATTATTTCGTATTCGAATAATAATGCCGGTGAAAAGCATGTACAAATGACAAGATTAATGTGTATTAAATCGATAGATGTGAAGCAATGATAAGAAGTTTTATTTCCTGTCATTTATGTAATGTTTGCACATAGCTTTCGCAGTTGACGTTATTCTTTTGACTTACATTCTTGTTCGGGATATTCGTCACGAAAATGAATAAATTTGTTGTTTTTCTACATACAGAAGCAAAATCATGTATAAAAAGGTCTGTACGTTGTTCTAGAACAATTATTAGACAAAGTATTGGATAATAAACGACGTTTCAACTTTCTGTTTCAATTATACCGCAACAATTAGCAAAGGTGTGTTAAAAATCATGTAATTTAATTTTTTATTTGACCATTTCCATATATCTACAAACATGATATAGCTGTAATAGGCATTGCAGTATCGAAATTAACTCTCAAAAATGAAACGAAAAGCTCTGTTGCTGTGCCTTTTTAGCATAATGTCCTCTTCTCTGAGTAATGGTAAGTGCCGTCTAAGAATTAAGCTTATTGATATTATTAATGGTCTTAAAAACACTTAACAATTTGATAAAGTTTTGGGGATGCCAGATTCTGGCAGGCGGACAAAAATGATTGGTGGGAAAGAAGCCAAACCAAATCAGCTTAAGTACTTGGTATCTATCTATCATACAAACCCTCAACACAACTGTGGAGGCGGCACAACGTATGCCGCCTCCACAGTATCATAAACCCTAAAACTGGTACATTTTTTGATATACCGATGGAAATCGTTGTAGACACTGTTGATTTGGAGAACGATCCAGGAGTTCGAATCCGAATTGAAAA
>QLSS01000023.1:304018-350220 GCA_024372645.1 Trichomalopsis sarcophagae | reverse complement strand
TCAACGATCGCTACATTCTTACGGCTGCTCACTGCATCGTAAACCCCAAAAACGAAAAATTTTTCAACATACCGATGGAAATCGTCGTAGATACTGTTGATTTAGTGAACGATCCGGGAATTCGAATCAACATTGAAAAAGGTTATGTGCTTAAGGATTACGTAGGAGCAGGAAATCCTAATGATATTGGAATCTTAAAAGTAAAAAATATTAGATTTTCTTGTCAGACCAAAAATGGATACAATGTTTAAGAAGGTTACAGCTAAATTTTATTTTTATAGTTGAGCAACAGTTTGGACCTGTCTAATAATCAACAAAGACAAAAACTGAACTTACCAAAAGTAAGCGTTGATTACACAAACAGTGAAGCAGCAATTGCTGGATTTGGATGGACCGATTCTACAGATCAAAGTACCATGGGTAAACATCTTATGCATTGGACATCAAAAGTTGTTTCTAACGAAAAGTGCCAGAAAGTTTGGGAAAGGGATGTTCAGAACTTTCTTTGCTCTCAAATGTTACCACGTCCAGATGATTCATCTGTAGGAATCTGTAATGTAAGCTGCGATAATACAATTATTAATATCTTTTATCTTATTGGTTATCAATTTATTTAACATAAATATAGATTCTTTTCACCTTTCAATTATTCAAACGTTGATGTTTTCATAAAATTCAAGTTTATGTCATACATTCACTATTAATTATTTTTACATGAATACTTAGGGTGACAGCGGTAGTCCACTGGTAATCAACAACACTGTGGTGGGTGTAGCAGTTATCGCAGAAATGAATTGTGACGAGTGGTTGAGACCAGCTCTATACACCCGGGTCTCGAAATATCTTTCTTTCATCCAAAATGTTCTCTCAGGCCAGCTGAATAACGAAATTGTAGAATATAACTTTCCTTCGCCGTTATAAAATGATTTACTTAAAATCTCTATACTTCAAGGTAATAGAATTATAAATAAAGTAATTTAAATATGTTTAGAGATCTTTGAAGTGTTCACTGCAATTAAATGTACTTGTAAGTCTTATTGTTTTCAGTGTGAATTATCTAGGATCCAGCTCAATGTAGTCTATAATATAAAATAAAATAACATTTGGATGCCAAATTGCTATGTTTTATAATAAAAATGTAATTCAATTCCTAAATATTTCAAATAAAAACTATATAATACTCGGAAATGATACATATATTACTCATACCTTTTTGTTTCAATAAAAGTTTTTACAACCAATGCTTTCATCTAAATTGCAACTTACTCAAATTATAATGAGAGATCGAACGCAGCCTTATATACACCTCTGCTTGCTTCATGTGTGTTTTTTACACGCAGTATAGTCTGTTCATCAGGTGAAGAGATTATCAAAAAATGATTTCAAATAAAAACAGAAAAACAACAGTTAGAGTAAAGACTTGATAATTCAAAACTTTTAACTTTTGGAGCATATGGTAATGGATCATGAATAGCGTAAGATATAAGCTTCGTTATGCGCCCCGCAATCCATCAAATCCTAAAATGATCGATGACGAAAAGATCAATACGGACTGATAAAATGCAAATGCGCATTATCAGTAGAATAGGTTTAGTTCTACGCTTGAAAAGTCGAAATTAAACTATGGAATCGTTGACAATATGGTACAAACAATGATTATATCCAAACATACTTGCTTAGGATGACAGCGGTAGTTCACCGGTAGAGTCAACCGGAACACCGTTTGAAGCATAGGACCTTTAAGTCTTCTGAATTGTTACGAGAGATAGTAAGAAGATATATTTACACATTAGTTTTTTATATATAAGCTATTTTCTAAAATTTCACCAACGAATATAAGCGTAAGAGTTGCAATATCAATAAAACAATTTGTAAATTTTTACAAACAATGATGCGAAGAAAGTATGTGCAAAATTTTAGTGCTCTGTAAAAATTGAATTGTTAGTAATTATTCGAACATACAATTTTTTACTCAAACTATGTTGAATTTGTACTTCAAAAAAATGTTTTGAAATTCTTAAAAGAAAATGCGATTATTTTTCTATGCTGAGATTACAATCTTTTATAGCACTGCGTGACCTAAGTCCGCGTTTATGTCACGCCTATCCGTGACCTAAGTATTTCTTTATTGCACCGTGCTTTATTGTCGCTAACGTCCCGGTGCAGTACAGGACTGCTTATGTCACAGATAGTTGTGACATAGCGGACTTAGGGCAGGCAAATGCTATAAAATAGTATACGATACTTGTAACTTAAGTTGACATTCTATTACACGGCGCTGCGGTATCGCCCGAACGTAGCGAGCTAACTACGCTCCGTGTAATAAAGTGCCACTTAGGTCACACGTATCGTAATGTACTATAATGAAGTACCATCGTGTCATAGAGCGAAAATAACAGCATTAGAATCACGCGCGATTCCACGTAATGTTGCAATGCTATTCTACTTCTTATCTACATTTAATTAATTCTCACAAACTCGATCAATATACAAAACAAATATTAGCTTATGATGGCTATCATTCTTCTCCACTTTTACATCGATTATGATTTTTTTTGCATCCGTTCACAATTAATGTTCAAGAATGGAAAATTCAGCGAAACCCTTCTATCTGTATGATTACTATTATATTTAAACAGCTTGTTAATAAAATGAATTAAGCTGACATATTTTGCATCATGAATATTCTTCCACTTATATAAAGTCACAGAACGATTTCTCTGCTCGGTATTGCGTGTTTTAATCTTGTTATTTAACGAATATCCCGAAAAATGAATCGGGCTACTTTGTTGCTATGCCTCTTCGGCATAGTATCCTCTAATCTAATAAACAATGGTGAGTCTCTTAACGCAATCAATTAAAATTTAACAGAAATTCAGCTTTGTTAAAATAAACTTTATTGCACACAGTTGCTGCTCGTTTGGGCGGTGAGGGAATCGTAGGCGGTGAAAGAGCCGATGAGAAACAGTTCCCGTACCAAGTTGCCCTTCTAGTCAAGGGTAAGCTGGTCTGCGGTGGCGGCATCATCGGCGACAAGTACATTCTCACAGCTGCTCACTGCTTCATCGATAAAGATGGATCATTTTACAACAAGGCCTACACTGTGGTTGCTGGTTCTACGGACCTGAACCTGGATGAGGGTATCGAAATCACCCCTGAGAAGGTTTACGTGCACAAGGGCTACCAGCCACCTAACTTCGACAATGACATCGCCATCCTGAAGGTAAATTTCTGTTTTCATAATTTCACATTCCAATATTAATTGTTGGAACGCGATCAATCCAAATTTAACTGCGTCCCTTAAACGTTATAGCTAAAAGAAGGTCTAGGAGTCGACAGCGACCCAAGTCTCAGCAAACTTAATCTGCCCAAGGCTAACCTTAAGTACACTGGTCGCACAGCAGTTATTTCCGGCTACGGTTTCACCACCATCCAGGTTATGACTCATCCCTTGATCGGTATACCGATGGAGGTTGGCGGTTCGACCGACAACAAGCTTCACTTCACCGAGGTCGACATCATCTCTAACGCTGAGTGCTCTCAAAGGAACGCACCGAAGCCAGTTTACAACTCGAACATATGCGGTCAAGTGAAGCAGCATAACCCATCGAAGCCAGAGGGAATCTGCTCTGGCGACAGCGGTAGTCCTTTGGTCGTTGACGATGACGTCGTGATCGGCGTCGTCAGTACCAGTCCATTGGGCTGCGACGAAACCGTAGAGGCCGCTTCGTACACTCGAGTTTCGTCTCACCTGTCCTTTATCGAGAATGTACTGAAGGGCAAGTATACTACTGAGGTTAGCATTTTCGAAATTCCTGATGACAAACCCGCTCAGAAACCCAGTGCAGGTTTCCCGTTCTTCCCATCCTACCCGTCTTATGGACAAGATGATGATATCTTCAGCATACCTCAGTATGGAGATCAGGACCCTCAGTTTCCCTCGCACTCGTTACCTTTCTATTCTTTGGGTTATAAGAAGAGAAAGTGAAAAGTTAACGGAGACTCTTGATTATAATAATTAGAATTTAAAGCTTTTTTTATAAAAATAGAAATGTTCTTGCATGAATTCGAGTCATTTTATTTCTCTTACACTGGTCATCGTTGAATATTCATATCTATGTTTTTCAAATAGAAGTTTGACTACTGAAATCCGAATTTATATTAGTTTAACATAGTTGTTTATCGATTTCTATAAGATAGAATTATATAGTTGGTGGTACATGTTGATTATTTGACATTTTTTCCTTTATTGATACTTTCCAGCCTAATTTGCATACGGTAAGGAAACCTGATTATATATTATATACAAGCAAGAGATCGTAGATCAAACAATGAGTTATATACATTTTAATATAAGAATACATTTATCTATGATTTTATCAGTTTTAATTCTCTAATAATTCGAAAATCAAAGAATTTCAGTATTGTTTACTTTTCTTTGTTTTATTAAAAAATTCATTCAAAAAAGGTAAATTGCATCTAACACGGATTAATGAAAAAAAATCAATCTTTCGAAATTTTCGGTCAAAAAAAGGCTATGCAGCCTTAGAAGACGAGTCGATAATCGGTGGCGATGAGGCAAAAGTTGATCAGTTCAAGGTTACACCTCAGTCGAGTTAAGCAAACACGAGTTGACCAATCGACCCGTCGAAGGCGAGGGTTATTCAGACAACAAACTGCCTTCGCTGAAGCGATAGTCATCATTAACGAAAAGTGTAACAAGATCGTCGGAAAACCCGTACTTCCAAGTTACCTTTGCGCTAAAGTAGCTTCCTTCTTTCTTCATCCAGAAGGTGTTTGCTCGGTAAGTTAACATTTACCGATAATTCTGACTTGTATCGAACAAAGAGAATTCAGATTTTCGCCGGTTGTTGTATGTACGGATGATAAGGTAGCATTCTAAATCGGTAATTTTTATTGGCACTGCGACAGCGGCAGCCCGCTGGTGCATGATGGCAAAACCGTGATCGGAGTGATGAGTACCAGTCCCACTGGATGCATGGAGAACAAGAGTTCAGGAGTGTGCACCCAGATCTCATATTTTATGCGATTTATTACCAACACTTTGAATGAACGTAAATCTGTACATACATATATAAATTTATGAATAATTAACACAAAAATACTCTTTCAAAAACGAACATTTCAAAAGTTTAGGTAAAAACAAATAAGGTCTCTGTTAGCCAGTGCATGTGTATACAGTTGTCGAAATATTATGACTTGAAAAGCTTTCTTGCATTCGTGATTTCGAAATTCCAATACATTTATTTCTTTCGTGATTCGTGCAAACATAAAACTAAAAGAAAAATCCTAGCGTTGTTCATAGTAAAACCCACATTCTTTACTGAAACGTTCGAATGACGAAGATCAAATTCTAAAATGAAGTATAAATATCTGATTACCCTATTATTTTGCCTTCTCAATCTCTGGACAAGCTATTGCAAGCAACTCTATCAAAATTATTTACTAACAAATAAAAATCCTAGTCCTGTAGTAGAAGTCGACACAGCATTAGACGCTGAGTGGATAATCAGTGGCAACAAAGCAATCTTTGATCAATTCAGATACATGATATCTCTTCAGGACAGTAATAAAGAACACTACTGTGGAGGTGGAATTATGGGATCGATTTTGCATATCGCGATTTCATATTTGCAAATGAATTTTATAGAGAGAATCTTGTGCACACGGGGTGACAGCGGCGGGCCGCTGGTCTACTACAGCACAATCGTTATCGGCGTTGCCAGCATCAGTCCTGCCTATGCTGAGAACAATGCTCCGACTATTTACACCAGAGTATTGGCATACATCGATTTCGTTCGCAACGCCGTTATGGATAGAATCACGCCTGACATGCGCGTCAAATCTTGATCGACGTATTTTCCAATTAAATATGAATATATATGATTTTTTATTTGATCTTATGTAAATAAATTTATACCTACTGGAACGCTAGTTCTTAGAAAATGTAAAAATGTTAACTGTATGCCGTTTTTGTACGATGTATCGTGGAATAAAATAGTGGATGATCATCTGGTGACCTTCCGGTCCTAGCTATGGCATCTGTATCAACATGAATAATTTTCCTCAACTGTCAAATAATGATGTGGTTTTAACTAAATTCTTTGAGTTTATATTGTATTTGTAATATAATGGTCCGATTGTTGTCTCTCCTTGAAAAGAAGCTGCGTTTTTGAGATAACTACAGCTACACGTAACGCGCTATATAAAGCACAGGTTGATAAAAAGCCCTAATCTTTAGCAGACTGATCCATTGATACGAGTTAGTTTTCAAAGATGATGACTGAGTATCGGAGTTTAGCATTCCTTATCCTTGCGATATTCAACAGCTTAATCTGTCGAAATGGTGAGAATCTAGAATTCGACTATGAAAAACACATCGTTTACAAACTGTTCTGCTGGCAGTAGAGGCACTGGACGGCGAGGGAATCGTCGGCGGCGACTATGTGACAGACTGCAAATTCAACTACCAGATCTCGATCCAGCTCGAGGACTTTCACATGTGCGGTGGAGGTATTATCGCCAATCAGTACGTCTTAACTGCGGCTCACTGCGTCATCGACGAGAAAGACAGGTTCACGCAGAGTCAACTGGTGATTGTTGCTGGAACTCTCGAATCTAATAGTACCGACACCTCGGTCGTTAAGGTCAAGATCGAGCAGGTCTTTATACCTAAGTCTTACAAACGAGTCAAGCCAAACAGTTTTGAAGGTAAGACCGTTGATTCAGCGGAATAAAGAATGCCAATTGATCACTTAATCCTTTGGATCTAGCTGAAAAAAGGACTTGGATTAGAGCATAACTCAAAGTTGGGCAAACTCAAGCTACCTCCCAAGGTAGATGGTAACTTTATGACCTACGAGAACGATGTGGGCACCATAGCTGGTTTCGGTGATAACTGGGTCAAGATGGGCACAGACCCGGAAAGCAAAAAGACAATAGAGGTCGCAAGTGGCGGAGATTCAAGACTGAAGTACGCCGAGGTGAATATTATATCCCAGGATGAGTGCAACAACATGTTCTTCAAACCCATTCTCGATACTCACATCTGCGGCTCAGTCAAGTCACGCAATCCTAAAAATCCGGAAGGAATTTGTACGGTATGTTCACTTCTTATCTATGTTCAGCGAAGTATGAAAATTTAAAGAGATAATCGGGTATCTCGATACTATAATTACAGGGTGACAGCGGTGGCCCACTGGTTTACGACGGTGACACTGTCATAGGAATCGTCAGCACTAGTCCGACCGGTTGTAAAGAAGACCAACAAGCCGCGGTATACACCCGAGTTTCCGCTTACGTAGACTTTATAGAGAGAGCCATGGAAAACGCCCTGTCCACTAACGTGAGAGTCGGCAAGTGGATGCAGGTCGGCGTTTCCGGACCGATTGCTTATTCAGAGTCGTGAATATAGTCAAATTTTTAGTTTTTAAGTAGGATGTACTATTTATATTAGAATTAGCACGAAATAAAAGTAGTCAGTAAATCATTCAAGAATTTCATCGATTCTTTCTGTTTCAATAACGTCATACTATCTGACGTTTCATTTATATGCTTTTCCGCTCGGGACCACCCAGCCTTCGAGTGATCTGTTCATTATTTGTGCACGTGTGTTTTCATTAACAGATGCGTTGAGTAGATTCCGTACGGAATCCGTACGTACCTACGTAGGTCTTTTAGAAAATCGTATATCTCAATAACTGTACCGTATAGACAAAAAATCGGTAGCTGTTTATTTGAATGGCTTATCAGCATGGAATATTTGGTTATAGCGCAATTTAAAATCGATAACACCTGAGTTAATGAGTATATAAGCCAGTCAGATTTTTTGAAAATTTTCAATCTATCGACTGAAGTGGTTCGATAACTGATAATGAGGTTCAGTGGTGTGGTGCTGTTTGTGCTGGGACTTACCACCAGCTTGGTGATCGAATATGGTAATTTATATTTTAGTTGAAAATTTAAGTGAAAAACGGAAAATCAAACAAAAAATCTGTGTATAGTATCAGCACGACTGGATGCGGAGGGTATAGTCGGTGGTACAAACGCCAAGCTTGGACAGTTCAAATATCAGATATCCCTGGAGACAGAATACGACAGCCGATGTGGAGGTGGTATACTGGACGATTATCATGTACTGACCGCTGCCCACTGCGTAACCAACTTCGGAGACAACAGCTTCCAGGAAGACTTGCTCATAGTTCTGGCCGGTGTGACTGATGCCAAGATCGACGAGAGAAAGTCACCGTCAGCTGTTAGGGTTGAAGTCGAAAGGATCTTCATTCCAAAGGAGTACATAGGTAGAAATCCAAAACCTGGTAAACCCTTTAGGTCTGTAGGGGACATCGCGGTCTTGAAGTTGAGGGACAGCCTTGGACTAAAAGACAATCCCATGCTGAGTAAGCTTCAGTTACCGCAACCGGATGACAATTACTCTGCGTACGATAACGAGGACGCGGTGGTCGCTGGATTCGGATGGAACTGGGTGTACATGCTTGAGCACCCATTAACGCATATCGAATTCGAGGTCGGTGGAGCGTCGACTGACAAATTAAGGTTTGCCGAAGCTAAAGTTATAGACTACCGTAAGTGCAAAAGATCGCTTTACTCGCCGGTATACAAGAAGAAGCACATCTGCGCTCAAGTTTACCAGAACAACATATACGAGCCTGAAGGAATCTGCTCGGTAGGTATCAATAGGACTAAAGATATATGTTTATAAGACAACATTCGACACTATATTTTCTGTTATCAAATTCGTTGACAGGGTGACAGCGGTAGCCCATTGGTGTACAACGAGACTACGGTAATTGGAGTGGTGAACAGTAGTCCTAAAGGTTGTCGCGAGAATGTTGAGCCAGCAGTGTACGCCAGAGTCTCCTCTCACTTGGATTTCATTCGCAACGCCATGAAGGGTAAAAAGACGTCGGATATGCGATCAGCTACGTTCAAGAGAGGATTCTTCCTCTTTAGGTGGTTTACTGACAAAAAATACGACGAAAACTAGAGTTAAAGTTCGATTTTATTTAAAGTTATCGTCTTTAGACTGACAAATGCATTATATTTATTTATTTAGGAAATGTAGTTCAAGGAAACTTGGAATTTTTTTTTCGTTGCTTATTTGTTGACGGGCACGAGTTTGACTTTGACCGGGTGAGCAGGCCGCAAAACGAGGTCTGGTGTAATCAGCACTTCGTGGGCCAAGTCTATGGGTTCTAGGTAAAATTCGCTGATCAGATGAGCGATGAAGGCCTTCAATTCCATCATTGCGAACTTTTGACCTGCGATAGACATCGAATTCAGTAAAAATTAGGTTAATTATATGACATGGATCTCACCTATGCAATTTCTGGGCCCAGCACTAAAGGGAATGTATGAGTATGGATGACGACCTTGAAATCTATCAGGCAAGAATCTGTCCGGGTTGAATTTTTCTGGATCTGGCCAGAAATTCGGATCTCTGTGCAGCGAGAAGATGTTTATCTGTATCAAAGTACCTTTAGGCACGATATAATTTTCTGAAAAAAAAATTATAATAAAGAAATGTGATGTTCTGATATCTTACAAAAAAGCTGTATCCATAAATTTTTTGCCATGTATATTTACTTAGATGCAAATCTTTTGTAACACCTCTCGAAATGAATGGGACACTTGGATAAAGACGAAGACTCTCTTTGATACAAAGTTCGAGATAGTTTAATCGCTGGATTTCCGGTACGCCCATTTTTCCTTCTGATTTTTCCAGCACTTCTTTCACTTCGGCGCGTATGCGATCCTGCACATTAGAAATTTATCGCTGAGTAATAATATCTGCATATTTACAAATTCAATCAATTTTTTACTCTTACTTGCACATCGTTGTGCTCGGCGATCAGTAAAATTGCGAAACACATAGCCATTGCTGACGTATCGTGACCCTGATAAACGCAGAATCATGTAAATTGTGTAGAACTAATGCATACAAAGCGCAGAAACTTTTTACCAACTTCGAATATAAATGTATCAACTTCTTCCCGTATACCAGCATCATCTATTTGATTTCCATCTCTCTGTTTTGCTATTAAGAGGTCCAACATTGCTAAACGCTTTTTGCGATCTGCAATTCATGATTTTTATCAATATTTAAATTGAAATTCGGTTGATGAGTAAAAATATTCATAATGACACCGACATCCGAAATATTCTTCGTCTTCTTTTTTGTCATCCGACTGATCTGACTCCAACTGATTTAAGTAGTGACCTTTAGTTTTTTCGTGGTATTCTTTTCTCTCCTTGATAATCTACAGACACAATCATTCTTTAATTGTTTACATTTTCACTGTTAATTAAAAATGCACAATTAATAATGAAATATACTTTTTTACTAAATCCGTGAATAACTTCAAGAGCCTTTTTTTGCTTTTCTGCAACACTTGTCCAGCGAAAAGTCCAATCGACTTGATACCATGGCCTCATAAGCCTGATGTATTAAAAATGTAATATCATCCAAGTATTAGTTTCTAAATTAAAATCTATATATCATATTTAATATAGTTGTTTACCTATAAATCACAGCGTTACTCACGTCATGTAGGACATTTCGATACTTTTGCTGATGCTCTTTATCTAACAGTGTCGTCCCCATAGCAGTTTCTGAAATCATTGTTGAAATTGATTAACATTACGTTTTAACGACTTTAAATTCAAAATTCTATGGAGAATTACCGCAAATAACATCCAAAGTGTAGTAAGTTAACAATTCCGCAAGATTATTTATCACGGATCCATTTGATTTTAAAGAATGCATGACCTTTTCGTTATTTTCAACAATTATATCAAAGTATTTTTGCAAAACATGAAAATGGAAAGCTGGCGTTAATATTTTTCTCCTCTTCTGCCACTTGGCACCTGATGAAATTATTTTTCTTTTCAGTTTTTTATATCATATATTACTTTTCTATTTATTGCGTAAATTTTAACAATGAATTATTTACCTGTACTAGTCAATAAACCTGTTCCAAACCAAGGATGCACCATATCGTACATAATACTTTTCTCTATGTGCTCCATACTCGTTAGCAATGCCTGCACAAAGTAAGAATTATAGTATATTTTTGAGTCTCATTTTTTGTAAACATACCTCGACATCATCAGGATGGAGAATAACAATGACTGCTTTGTGCGTCGTCCAAATTTTGTAAATCGGATAATACTGTTTGTCCCATTTTATTCCTAATGGCCACAATTGTTCTAAAACGTAGTTAGATCGATTATTATACGAGCAATGAAACGATGGGTAAAAAAATTATGCCAAGAATTTTTTTCTTATTTACCATGCGGTACAGATAAAGCTGGTAGATTACCGACTATTGGCCAGGTAGGAGGTCCTGGTATTTTATTAACATACCTTCCTATTCTATCATTTCTAGTGTAATGGTGAAAGGCATAAAGAAGCATGCAAATCACAACAATAGTTTCGATGAGCATGTTTTTCACTTCTACGTTTATTCTCTTTTACAATGGCTTCTGTATCACTAACGATTCGTACGATATGTTTGAAACTTCACTGCGCTAGTCGCTGCAACTAACTAATACAAGACCTGAAATGTCACTGATTTCTGAAACGTTTACTATCAAAACCAGCTCTTAAATTAAGAAATGCGAATTGATGCATGTTATCAATAATTAAAAACTGATAATTCCGACATAAAAAATGCAACAAAAAAATGTTCAAGTGATTCAAACCAATAGTTTCCTCTACAATAATCTCAGGTCATTCGAACTCGCATTTTTAAAAATAGAACTTTATCAGTAGAATTATGCAATGCAATTTATCATTACTCGAGTCTGTAGCTCATCAAAAAGAATTTAAAATTAGAGTAGTCAATGATACTATCTATTTAACAAAACCATTATAGCTTATAAATGAGTTTCTCAACTGTCTTCAGGTGGATATTTTTTTCAAACAATTTTTATTACATTAAACTAGAATACCGATATCATTTAATTTGTTTTTTCTTTCTCGAAGAATATTTGCTTTATCGTGTCTGAAAATAAATAATGTAAGCTTTTGACTATAAATATTCATGATTAAGAAGATGATTAAGTTTCCATAAGAAACAGACTTTAAAAAATAACAATCGCACGTCTTTACGCGCGTAATTGTGCGAAAATAATAAACGCTCGACGTGGTACCAAAAGTAGATTTCAAATCAAACACCGAGGGCAATGTTCGCATTAAACAGGTGACCTTGAACTCGAGCACACATCAAACATTTCTACTGAAAAATCGCTGAAGCTCTATGTTTAATAGAGCTAGAACTCGAGCTAGAATTAATTGCATCAGAGGCACGAGACTTGCGTATTCGATTATTTCAACACATCCCATTTATAGCTGCCAATGTTTATATACGCGCTCTTTTGAGCGTGAAATATAATAGTCAAAGTGAAGCTATTACGTGTAAAAAATGTCCCCCCGACCTTGATATTGATACGTTGGATGCGTGCTTCATTACTTACGATCAAACTACAGGTGTTCGTCACTTTGTTAATGCGATTGTTGACGCACATTAGTCGAGCTTTTAGCCAAACAATTCGGGCAATTAGCCCTGGAAAAATTAGCTGCCGCCGAATTATGACGCATACGTAGATTCGATTGCGCGTGGGCAATCTGTTTACCCTCGGCAATGAATTATGATGACTAGAAAAGACAATATCTCGATTTTGAAACTTGCTGTTATCCAGCTATATATAGCGACTAATAATAAGAATCTCCACTCGGAATTTCGCCGACTGCACCCAATAGCAGACATGCTGGTCTGCGTGCTAACACTGGCTGTCTGCCTTTTTGGCGTAAGCAATGGCTTGGATATTGGAAAGGGTGTGTATCAATAGTTACTTTTGAGGAAATTTTTTATATCGTTTGTTAAATTGTTGTTGTTGTTTTTTTAGATGAAATGAGACTCTTTGGAGGAAGCTTTGCCAACTCTGACAAGTACAAGTATCACGTGGCGATCCTTCAGGTCCATCCTAATGACACGACTCAGGTGATCTGCGGAGGTGCCATAATCGACAGTCGCTATGTTCTTACCGCAGCTCACTGCGTTTATGATATTGGGAAGAGCGAATTGATGGTGAGGAGCGGCTGGAATGTGGCTCCGGAGTATCCTTATGAGGAGGAGCGCAGTTATCACAATATCGCCAAGATCATGTACCCAAAGGACTACTTCCACTCGCACTGTCGTCATCACGAGCACGATATTGCCATTCTCAAGGTACGGCCAATTATTTTTCTTTAAATTAATCAAAATTGAAGGGACAAAGAGTGAACATCGAGTATTGTACAGGTGAAGAAAAACTTCGACCTGGCTGAAGAGAGCCAATTCCAAAAGATCCACCTTCCGGTATTCGACAACAGCTATGACGGCTACGACGTACAATTCACAGGCTACGGTATCCACAAGATTCGTAAGCTCGTTAACAAGAATGGCACTGTCGTTAAAGAGCTTCCACTCTACACCGACAGGCTCAAGTTCATGATCACACAGGTCATCTCCAACGAGGAATGCGCACGAAAAGCTTCGAGTATTATCACTAACACGAACATTTGTACAGCAGCTGTGAATTTGGACGGGTTCACGTGTTTGGTAAGTTTCTTTATTCATATTTATTATAGCATAAGGCGCGGTATTGAGATTAACGTAATTTTTTGGCTCAGGGTGACGATGGCGGTCCCTTGGTCTATGAAGACATGGTGATCGGTATTCGCAACAGTCACAACAACAAGTGTATCCACCAAGAGCCTGAGATCTACACAAGAGTCTCGTCTTACCTTGGCTTCATTCACAAGGTGCTGAACAACGACCCATCTTATGATATCGAGTACATATAAAATTATGATAAATGCGTTACGTGTATACTCATGTGAAAATATACTAAATTTGTTAAAAATTAGAAAAAAAAAGACTTGTACATTGTGATCTTATGATTATAAATTTTAGGCTAGAGTTTTTAAGGAAATAAATTTGTTTTGATACTCCGAGAATCATGCGAGTTCTGACTGACATTCAATCACGATAAATCCTTCAAAATCTGAAACAACAACCTTCTTATCAATCGAAAATTTCAGGCTTCTAATTATAAACTCCCAATCGAGCGTTGCCAAATCGATGATGTATTCGACATTCCCCGCAATGCCCGAAAAACGCATGATCGAATTATGTAGATGAAATGTTTGCGCTCAATTGATTTTGCAAATTTGAAAGTTCATATCTCGCTCTCCTTGACGTACAACAAATCGCCTGTTCTTTGCTCAACTGATTTTTGTCATCTGTATCAAGTGGCAAATCGCGGTATTTAAGGAACACTTTTATTTCCCGGTCCTCACACGAACAAAATGTTCAAACTGAACTGTCTGCTCCTGGTCGTCGGGCTCTTTGTGAGTCTCGTCAGCGCCGAGTCCCAGAGTGAGTTCTTTGACATACATTAGTACAATCTGCACCGATTGGTAATAGCTTGAATAACCCTCTTTTTTTAACAGAGCGCGAACAGCGGATCTTCAAGGGTGCATACGACAGCACGGACGAGCACCGTTACCATGTTGCTATCCTTAAGGTTCTCGAGGACGATACAACCGAGCACATCTGCGGAGGTGCCATTATTGACAACCGATATGTCCTCACTGCAGCCCACTGCGTTCATGAAGTCAACAAGGACGAGCTGGTCTTGAGAACAGGATGGAACAAGATCCCTGAGCAGCCACATCTCGAGAAGAGATCGTACCACAAGGTTGCCAAGATCATGTACCTTAAGGACTACTTCTATTCCGGATGTAGACACCACGAACACGACATTGCTATCATCAAGGTCAAGATGAACTTCGACCTGGCTGACGACGAGAACTTCAAGAAGGTCAACCTGCCGGAGTTCGATAACGATTACGAAGGATATCCTGCTACTCTTACAGGATACGGAGTTGAAAAGATTGCTATACTTAAGAACAAGACTTCGGGAGAATTAAAGAAGCTCTTCAAGTACCCCGAAGAGTTGAAGTACCTTAACACTCACATCATCCCACTGGAAGAGTGCAAGAGGATAGCCCCACTTATTGTTACCAACACCAATGTCTGCACGAGCCCTCAGAACATCAACGGATTCAGCTGTGTTGTAAGTTGATCAAATGATGCACCTTGTATTATTATTTTACGGTTGTATAATTGACAATTTCTATTTACAGGGTGACAGTGGTGGTCCTCTCGTCTATGACGACGTAGTCATCGGAATCCGCAACAGCCACGACAACGAGTGCATTCACTCCGAACCAGAGCTGTTCACCAGAGTCTCATCGTATCTGGACTTTATCCACAAGGTTTTGAATAATGAACCTTCTGCCGATATCTTATACATCTAAGGAGATTAAGACTTGTCAAATATGTATTACCTAATATGTTGAAATAAAATATGTTTTTCTAAGACAAATTTATTATTGTTTCATAATTATCATTTCTTACGTTTAAGCTGATTTTGTTATTACAGCATTTTAAAATATTGACATGATACGCGAATCAAAATTTTACAAAGATTCTTATCGATCTATAGTTAATTAAAATGCAGTTCGAATGACACAACGAGTCGAAATTTGTAAATAATGCGATTAAATAATTGAAAATAATATTGATCACGTCGGCGATGACTATGTCATTAGTTCAATGATGTATGAAATCGATTGTCAGTAAATGTAATCGACAGCATAATGTATGCATTAATCAAGGTTAACAAGAATTACATGACATAAATTTTCAAAATTTATTAAAAAAATACAAAGTCGATTAGCGAACAATGATGTCGTAAGAAATCTGATGCTCCAGCACATTTTTGATAAAGTACAGGTACTTCGACACTCTGGTAAACATCTCTGGAGTCTCAGGGTTACACTGTCGGTCGTTAAGAATTCCGATGATCACGCCATTGTGGACAAGCGGGCCACCATCGTCCTCCTTAAAAAAGAATCCAACGCATTTATAAGCAATCCATAACAAGCAAAAACAATAAAATCGTATCAGGTATAACAACTTACGAAACAGGTTTGGGCATTAGGTACACAGGTCTGGGCACAGATGGTCTTTTCCGTGATCACGACACTGGCTCTCTCCTGGCAAACCTCGTTGGGAATGACAACGAGGGCTAGAGCACGTACTTTTGTCACGTACTGCAGGTAGTAGTTCTCGATGGCTTGGGGCTGGTTAGTGGTGTTAGACTCACGGTCGTAATCAGGTCCATAGCCGGTGACCACTCCGTACACACCTTCGTAATCTGCGTCCTGTTCCGGAAGAATTACCTTGCGGTAACGCGTGTCGTCAGACAAGTCGAAGATTTGCTGGACCTGCAAAAAAATTTATTTTAATAAAAGGAACCTACGTTGCATTAATATACAAATCTACCTTGAGAATAGCTATATCGTGCTGATGCTTTCTGCAGGGCGTGTTCGCGTACTGCCTAGGGAAGAAGGTCTTGACAACCCTGTGGAAACTTCTTCGTTCCTTCTGAGGCGTAGAGGGATGAGCCGCCTCTACACCACCACTTCTCACAACCAGGTCGATGCTGCGGTACTTGTGAACGCAGTGAGCCCCGGTGAGAATGTACCTGCGATGGATGATGGCGCCACCGCAGAGAAGAGTCGGAACATCGTTCGTCAAATGCATCACCGACACCAGGTAGCGGTAATCGCGTTCCTCTGACACCAAACCATTCAGGATCCGTGACTTGCGATGGACGATCGGAACATCGGTCTCGTTGATCGCTGCATCGGTCTCGTTGTCTGTATCGGTCTCGTTGTCTGCATCGGTTGTTTGGCAGCTGACGTAGGTCAGGCTAATCCCGAGGAGAAAGAGAAGAGACCAGAGACCGCTCATGTTTGAAACGAAAAAATCCTGAAATGAGGGTGTTGCGTAATTAACCTGATGTTTAAATACTTAGGAGCCCCACCATACACTGATAATAATACTTTGCGATGATCGATTGTCGTTGATCGCTCAATGAGACTGTGAATCGAAAAGTCTGCGTATTTGAAGTGCGCGTGTTATTCACTAATTATTATTCAGACTTGGTTTCAAGGCGAAAGAAAGATTGAGCTTATTCAAGAAAAGTATCGACGCATAGCAACGAGATTTTCATTTTCGATTTTAGAGTTTTAGAGTTACTGAAAGAAAGAGCCGAAAGAAAAAACTTTTAGAGTAATAACTTTGTTCTCGAGATTCTAGCGAAAATCTCACTTAAATTCAGTTTACTCAAAATAAGCAATGTTTCATAATTAATCGATTCAATATTGACACTACATATTGCATGCGACTATCATCGCTTATTCAAATCTCTAAAATCAAACAACTCAGGGTCATAGTCGCGTGCGTGCGTCAAAAAAAAAAAAAAATATATATCTGTACCACATGACAACTGCGAATCTGGGGGCAAATCAAATATCTATCAATAGTCGATGATTCACGATCAGGCATAGAAAGGTCAAAATACCGATTTTCCAAAGCTAATTTAAATTCTGACACGAGGCAACAATCAAAATTTGTTTTCGCCGGCGTTATCTCTATTCGTTCTAATAATGGATACGATTTTTCCTTGACACACACCTTTTCATCTCAAAATTTGCACGATGACGCACATACACATTGTGCCTCGATCGAACGATCGACTGTAATAATAATACTAGTGGACGTGTAAGTAAATTAAATCGTGCGAGCTGTATTTACAATGGGTACACATCAGTGATTTCGGGTATTTAAGCGTTAGATTCGCAACCCACAGAATCATCACACTTGGACGTTGGTACCTGCAACGACGCGCACAATGTTCAGCAAGATGATGCTCCTGGCTGTAGTCCTCTGCCTCGGCGCTTTCGCCAATGGCGAATTCATCGATGGTGAGTTTCTTACCTTCAATCAAAAGTATTTTTCACTTTCAAACATATTAAAAAAAAATTACTTTATTCGGTTCACCAGACGATGTGAAGACGACTCGTCCTCGCTACCACGTCGACATCCTTCGTCTCAACACGACCGACGATACCCTGGAGCACGTCTGCGACGGTGCCATCCTCGACCGTCGCCACGTTCTCACTGCCGCCCACTGTGTCGTCGACCTGACCACCTCAGTCCTCCGCGTCCGCAGTGGTTCCGACGTGGCACCTCCTCCCAGTCTACCTCACCACGAGGAGCGTCTCTTCCACAAGGTCAACAAGATCATGTACCTCCAGGACTACGTCCAGAGCCCCTGCCGTCAGCACCAGCACGACATCGCCATCATCAAGGTCGCCAGGTCTTTCGACCTCGCCTTCGACGAACTCTTCAAGCAGGTCTACCTCCCAGAGCCCAGCAACGACTACGAGAGCTACGAGGCTTTGGTGTCCGGCTACAGCCACGCTGACACCCTCAACACGATCGAGGCTCAGGTCATCTCCAACGAGGAGTGCGCCAGGAACGCCAGCTCCATCATCACCAGCGGCAACCTCTGCGCTGTTTTCTCCGAAGCCAACGAATACGTGAGTTCATACCATTTACTACCATAAAGCGTTACGCGTAAATAAAAATGAAAATTCAACTAACGGTTCCATGAACATTTGCAGAAGATCAGCGGCAGCCCACTCGTGCACGAGAACACGATCATCGGTGTACTTAACGCCCCGACGGCCTGCAACTCGGAGACAGTGCTGAGCATTAAGTGTGTGCCTCAGGCGAAGAACCTCAAGCTCTACACCAGGGTCACGGCTTACCTCGACTTCATCGAGAAGGTTCTGAACAACAAACCGTCAGCCGACGTCGTCTACCGCTCTTAGACTTGGCTTTCTTTTATAAATTCTTTTTTTTAAATTCACTCTTTGTAAATACACCCGAAGCTTTTCTTGTAAATTGTATTCTCTTACGTAGGCGCGAACGATAAACGATATGTAATACACGAATGATCGATCAAAAGTATGAATAAACGGTGAGATGATAATACACATAAAAGTTTTTTAATATTATTAAACACGCCTATATAATCCCGAAGCTTCAAGAGTCTTACACAAACTCGAGAAGCAGCGAATATCAAACGCATCTATTTCAGTCCGTCCTAATAATAGGTCCTCGTTCAGCACAGTCTCTCTCTCTCTCTCTCTCTCTTTCTCGCCCTTTCGCGCTTAATCGAATAACAGCAGCAGCTTCTCCAGACAGCTCTCGGCTCGGCAGCGAAATTCTCTCCAGAGTAAAGTCTGCCGTCTCCGAAAACACAAGAACTCGTTTCCTCGTACCGACGCAATAGACCTCTGCTCGGCTTTGTTTGTGACTTGCACTTTCTTCGAGTACGTGTAAAGAGAGAGAGAGAGAGAGAGAGAGAGAGAGAGAGAGAGAGAGAGAGAGAGAGAGAGAGAGAGAGAGAGACTGAGACCCTCCGCACGCGATTGCTCAATAGATCGCGCGCACCGGTATATTATGTGAGAGATCCTCGTCGAGTTTACCAACCTCACCGGTGAGCTTCTTTCGCTTTCGAAGACGAGACAAAAAGGGCGTATCTTCATCTACACACATTAGTGCTATGCATCCGGTTAATTGTGCTGTAGCTTCCGAAAAAACACGAGCTTTTGTCGACGAGCACACTTGTAGCACGAGAGAAAGAGAGAAAGTACGTATGCGCTTTTCCCATTCAATTATAGAGATGATGCATGTTCGCCGGTGAAATTTTACCGATGCCGATCGCAATCGTTATGCGCGCGCCGTTTTCTTTTTTTATGCTCGTGGCGGCCTTTTGGAGAAAATTGCCGGATCGATATCGTGCGCGACGAGATTCGCAAAAAATTATGCATATTCGGGAGCGTGCATAATTAACTCATTTTTATATGGATAATCCTCGAGAGGGGGAGGAGGATACCGCGCGTGCGATTACACCGCGTAGCCCTTTTTCAATTAGCTAATGGCCCGTTAAAGGGCTCGAAGCCTTCGCCGAGTCATTAATAATTATCCCAAGACGCAGCTGTCTCTCTCGCGAGTCATAACTCACGTGCGTGACCGCGGAAACTTTCTTGACTCGCTCTCTCGGCGGGATCTAATTAATAGCTCCCAAATTAATAGCCTTTGGTCTCTCTCTCTCTCTCTCTCTCTCTCTCTCTCTCTCTCTGAGCGATTCATTATGATTATTAGCGGGCTTTATTGTTTTCGCGTTGGCGTTGGGAAGGTAACGAGGGCACAAGAACGAGAAAACAGCTTTCTAATGCGGATTGTCTTTTGGAAAAAATTTCGTTTTATTGTCGTTTATGAAAATGAAAGAGGTATATGAGCGTGTGAATTATCTGTATTCGATGTCGGACAAGACCCGGCCACTGAGGATCTTCTTGATGAGTGGGACGTAGGTTGAGACGCGAGTGAAGAGTTCGGGACGCTTGCTGTCGCAGGTGCTCGGAGCGTTGAGGATTCCGATGAGCTGGTTGTCGTAGATCAGAGGATCGCCACCGTCGCCCTGAAATCAAAGGAAATATCGTTATCACCTGTATATGAAACATTAGATTTTCACGTGGATAAAGAATCATCAAGTTAGGAACTCACGTTGCAAGTGTGACCCTTTTCCTGAATTGACAAGGTGCAGAGGCTGCCCCTGGTCAGGATGAAGCTCCTGGTGCTCTGGCACTCATCGTTGGAGATGACTCTGGTCTTGAGGGACTTGAAACCGTCGCCCTCGACTTTCGGCGCCTTCTGGTTAGCATCGTGTACTCCGTAGCCAGAGACGACGCTCGACTTGCCTTCGAAGTCATCGTCGATTACCGGCAGGTAGACCTTCTTGAAGTGCTCCTGGTCGACCAGGTCGAAGGTACCCTTGATCTGTAAAAGAGAAAATAAATCGTTATATCGTCGTTCTCGCCCTTTATCTACTGCAAAACACTGGATAAACTGTAACTATTACTGCTTTGTACCTTAAGAACAGCGACGTCGTACTCGTGGTACCTTGCGTCCTTGATGTAATCCTTAGGATACATGATCTTGGCAACCTGTCTGAAGACGCGTTTCTCGTGGTGAGGCTTGCCCTCGGGTGGTGGCATGTTACCTCCAGCCCTTACAACGAGCTCGGGGCTATTCCTCTCGTAGACGCAGTGGGCAGCGGTGAGGACGAAGCGGCGATCGATTATCGCGCCGCTGCAAACGTGGCGAGTCGAGCCATCCTCCAGCAGTTCGAGGATAGCCACGTGGTACTTGTAAGCCGTGGGATCGGCATCTTTGCCGCCGAGTATCTTCGGGATTCGCGCGGCCGCTGAATTATTCTTGACTTTATTTCACGATGAAATCTTATTTTTTAGCATATCGATGACGATACTCACCGCAGAGGGACGCGCCGACGAAGAGAAGCAGAGCGTAACGTAGCATGGTAGTGGTGGCACCAGAGCTGTGAATTTTTAATTACCAAATTGATACTTAAATACTCGGCGTCCCCACCTTCGCGAATCTGGAGCGACGAAGGACGGTACAGGGTCGGAATAAACGAGCCAATGAAAAGATCGCCGATGATCGAATGAGAAATGCGTCAATCGTTCGTGTGTCAGTAATTGCCTTTTTTGTCTTGTTATCTGTGCACCATTTGCGCGTGCTCGATGGAAGTATTTTCGGTTATTTTGCGCGTGTTAATGCAAATTTACAGATGGTAATGAGCCATCGCTGGCATGTGACAAACAAATACCAGGATTCGTTTAAATAACTGATTTTATACGCAAATCCAGGCGTATATATAGACATAAAAGAGCGATCTTATTCAGGTGATTCTTCAATCAAAGCATAATTCTCGATCTACACAAATCTCTCTCCAAGGCCGATTCCGCGCATTCTCGAAAAACATCTTTTGTGCTCGATGCAGCCCGCGAACGCACTAAATTATCATATTTAATTTCTTCGATAATCATCCTCGCGCGCTGCGTATAATCGAAGATCCCCAGCGCCGATTTCCAAGATTTCACCGTCGCTCGAATCTCGCCAGGAGCGACCTCTGGCGTGGGCACGCAAAAAATTCAACAAAAGAGCAAAAAAACTAGCAACACATCACGCCTCATCGACAGGTGAGAAAGAAGCGACTCTCGATCGGCGCCTGATAAGGCAGAGCGTCGGCCTCGCCAGGAAAATTACTATCGGCGCGTGTCTCCCGCTCGATGCGTGCGCCGCGATAACCCGGCTACCGCCGATTTTTTCCTGCCCTGTCGGCGCCTCGCCGGTATAAATAAAGACCTCGGGAGAGAAAGAGCCGTGGGATATTTCGTTCCTTCTTTTTTCCGCCATGCATCACAAGGGCCCGGAGATTAGGGGTGTAGCTCGATGATGAAGTATGCCGATCGCGGTTGACCGGTAATTTCGGGATCGGTTCGGAAATCAATTTAGCGAGAGGGAGGGAGATATCTCTTCTCCTGGATGACCGAGCATTTCTCGGCGATGATATGCGAGCGGACACGGAGATCCTGTATAGGATTCTAATAGACATCGGCGCTGTACGCATACGTACACCGGTCGTCCCCGACGACTAGACCTGATCGGAATCGACGGCCCGGCAAGCGACGAATGCGCTTCGAGCGCGCGTTCGATTTTCTCGTCGTGGAAATTAGAATATACCAGTGCGCGTGCGGATCGCTAATGCATTTTTAACAACCTACATCTGTGCATACGCGTCGCCGGAGGCCCTCTCGGCCCATAAATCCCGCAAATTGATCGGCGAGCAAACAGACGCTAGGTTTGCATTATACGAGAGGAGGAAAAAAATAGCGATTCGCGCGAATGAAAAAAGAAGATCGATAAACACGGGCTCGGGGCCTCAATTAGCGCGGTGCTTTACGAGCTCCTTTCAATTAGAAACTATATCCTATAACTCCCAGTCGATAAATCTGTCGGAAATAATGATTCGGCGCGTGCGTACGGCCGATATCCGGAGCCTTACACACGATGCGCAGCTCGTTACGACAAAGTGAAATTCGCGAATATGAGGCTGCGATGCGCATACGCGTTTGATATGTTAATTACGACGAGAGAGCTGAGAGCATCAGTTTCCGCTCGCCTGAGATATTTCTGGGCTATCGCCTCGTGTCCTGCTCAGTCGAGCGAAACGCGATCGATCTCTTATCTCCTTGGTACATCTCAATTGTGAGAGGAACGAGAGAGATCGACACACGTCGCGGCGAGAAAAAGGCCGATTTTATTAAATCGATAACCGCGATAAACTAGTTTTACGTACTGCATGGATGCGGCACACGGCTCGTCTATGCATAATCCTCGCGGCAGACGAGCTGCGCTCTCGCATAATCCGAGATTCACTTTCGATTCGTCAATCACGAGCGCTGATCCTCGCGGGCCCTACATACACCGCATACCTTTCACTCTCTCGAGTCTTCTTCTCTCTCCGATCTCTTTTTTGCTCCTTCGTCTCTCGAGATGATGCCTGGCGTATTCAGCCCTCGAGGAATGCGTCGAAGTGGTGCTTTTTCAAATCTGTTTTCTTCTGCCTTTGTACACACACGCGGCATCGTCTATGATTTTTCCCAAGAGACGCGATGCATATAGGTGTAGCCACGGCGGGTTGGAACAACAGCAAAACGCGGAAAATTTTGCGCAACCGGGACTCTGATCTGGGTCAGCGTTTTATCGTCTCGATCGATCGAGCCTTCCGTTCAATTAGTCCATTGATCTGTCATCGACGTCCAAGAGAGAGAGAGAGAGAGGGAGAGAAAAAGGTCGGTTCGACACACGTGCACACACACCCGGAAAAAGAGGCGTGCGCTGCTTTGGGTCACGAGAACGATCCTTTCTTCCTGATTCTCCTCCTCCACGAGTGCATTATACACGAGAGAATCGTAATTTTAAAAAAGGGAGCAGCAGCAGGCATCCTCGGAAACGCGGAAACGCGCGAGCGGCGGATCAGAAAAGCCCGCGTCATGCAAATTTCCAATTAGCGTGTCGTTTGTCGGCGCAGCGCTCTCCTCGTGATCCCGCAACTGTCACGAATCAGCGGGAGCAGCAGCGGCAGTCGTCGTCTTTTGATTTTTATCTAAGCTCTCTCGCGTCGTAAGTCAGACTCGCGGGACATAATGGCCGTATATAAAGCCGGCTTATTTCGCGCTAGCTCTCGCGTGGGCGGAATATCGTGATAAATCGTTCGCAGCCGCCGCATCGCTCTTACCGATCGAACGATGTTTACGGCTCATTTGAATCATCTCTAGGCTTTACAAGAGAACGAGCGAGTCCTATAGTTGTATAACGGGCGGAATTCTCGTCGGTTACATAGATAGGCCGTGTGCGCGAGGGAAAACGCTGCGGGTAATAAATTAGGGATACAAGCCAAGAGCTGCGGCTTTGTCTGATGGATCGCCGGGGATTAGAGTGTGTGGTAGCGAATTTTTCGAAGGAATTATCGCTTTACGGCCGCCTCGTGGCGTTTAGCGAGATGATTAATAAAAAGTTGCGCGACACTCGAGATAGCGGTACTCGCAAGCGCATTCTCGATCCTATTGTGTGTACTGTACACCTTATGCTGATTTACTTGGAAAAATCGGATGGCGATTCGCGTCGTAAAAACACCCGGCGAGGATAATTAATATTCCGTTTCGACACTATACTTTCTCTGTCCTCTCGAAAGATCGTAAATTACGCAGCCGAAGCTCGTCAACGTCGCTCGTAAGGTTCGATGGACTTTTCGCCATCGGAGTGTCGCTCGCGAGCTCCCGAAACAATCGTTAGGCGCGCGCTTCTTCGAAATTCCGTTTATCCAGCTGCGAGAGAGGAACAATTGTTTACTCTATATCATATGAGCTTCCTTTCTCTCGCGGTACACGTGATTCACGAGATTTCTTTTTTATCGCGCGACTCGTATAGCGGAAACGTTTCTTTTTCGAAATATGGACTTTTATAGGCTGTACCCATACCCGCACGTATAATAAGCGGGTTGTTATACACACACGCTTAACACTCTTTTTTTTCTTTTTTTTTTTTTTAAAGGAGATCGTCGCGAGGGTAATTAGAAGTTTATAAATTTCCCCGGGGAATTTTATCAGCGTCGTAAAGAGAAGGTATAATAAAATCTATAATACGGCCCGATCTCGTCACAACAAACAGATCGTAAAACCCGGAGCGCACATCTGGAGTGAGGCGAACTTTCGAAAAAACAGCTCAATCCGTCGTCGCGTGCGGACGAGTCGATAGGTGCGATTTTTTACCCGCCAAAAGTGCAAACACATTAACGACGGCTATTCTCGTCGTGTGAAAGTACGCAAATAGATTGCGGTAATAGAACGTGGGCCAAGGAAAATATGATCGTTTCGCACGCCGTGAAAATAGAGGATTTCTTTGATCGGTTCGACGACGTGTCTTCGACGTATTATAATCGTGAATCATTGCTCGGGAATTACGAGATCATATGCGTATACTTATTATTCGCGCGCTCGCGATTTTTACATTCTGTCCCCCCGTTGCCGCACATATATTTGTCGTATTATATACTGAGAAATGAAAGAGAGAGAGAGAGAGAGAGAGAGAGAGAGAGAGAGAGAGAGAGAGAAAGAGAGATAACGCGCGCTCTTTCTTTCCCGACGTAATATACAAGAGTTTCTAAATGTACGTGCATTTCTGAATAGCCGTGCGCGCGGGGAGATAAGTTTGTTGTAAAAAATTATCTCTGCGCCGACACGGTCAAGTCAACTAGCTTTTTTGACTTTTACTGTTTCCACAATCATAAAAAAACGAAACAACTACCGGCGCGCTTGATATGAGGACATATCACCTAAGACAAATACACCGGGACACACATGTATAGTTGGATATAAGCGACGTTCGCCATTTGAGTCTTCAGTTTCTGCTTAACCTTCTCGATAAGAGGATCGTTGTGTGAGCTTGAGTGTGTTAACTTCTTGACAATAGTCGAAAAAAAAATGTTCAAACAAACGGCCTGTCTGGCGCTTTGCGGTGAGAGAATAACACGTCGTTGATGTATTCCAAGTTCTCGTGACGAGTAGTATAGTATTAGAAATGGAAAACTCAATTTTCAGTGCTCCTGCTGGTGATGATCGCGAATACCGAAGCCGAAAGTGAGCCAAAACGATGCGGCTGCAAAGTTACCAAAGAGTACAAGCCAGTTTGCGGCACCGACAACCACACCTACGACAACTGGCGCAAGCTTGCTTGCAAGAACAAATGCGAGGGGACGAGTAAGAAAATGATTTGTTTTTGAGGTTTATGTGTTAAAAACGTCAATCTTTATAATTAAAATGAATTCTTTGTTGCAGACATCACGGTGAATTACAACGGCGTGTGCGCGGGAGACACGAGCGAGGACTGAGTCATCGTCGTCAGGCGGATGTTTATATGATTCTATGAGATAAGCTGTAGCCTTAAATATTCGTTCAATAAAAAAGTAAATGTGTATTGGCTGTTTTTGACTCAGACTCGACTTTATGCGCAATACGTTCTGCGCGATGATTGTATTCGATGTGTGATAAATATAATTCGATGATAAAAAGTTTTACATTGAAATAGAACCAACGATTTACGTAATATTTTGCATCGTGTTTTTGTATTCGGCATCTCTTTGAATTTTGAGACGAAAAATATCTTGGCTACCTAATTTATCTCATAGAAACTGAAAGACACGAAGACCTGCACTGCGAATATAAAAAAAATCTATAAAAATATATTTGTACATTTGATGTAAAATATGTCTCCGAAGGCGCGAGTCTTCGATTTTGTAAACCCTGAAACTTGTTTAATAAAAAATTATTGAAAATGTGTTTTGTATCATTGCTTTTTGCACTATAATATACGTTTTCTATTATACATATATTCTAGAAGTTACGAAGGTCTTACGATAGACCTTTGATTTTTAAGCACCGCGTTGAGGGAGAACCTTATTTTTATGTTTATATTTTTTCGATGTACACCTTGTAGTCTTTTCAATTTTTGATAACTGTACATCCAAAGATATTGAGACGAAATAAGCGTGATGTGTTTATAGCAGTGAAACGATTATTATATAGTATAAATATAATAGAAGGACAGTTATAGCATGAGCAGCCCAAACGTGGTATAGGCCTGTGATAAGTCTGTTTTGGCATAAGTGGTACACATCTATATCTACACTTGCTGCGTAGAATTTGATTAGGGTTGAACATTTCCTATGTAAATAGTGATCATGCGCCACCTATCGTGGCTAGTCGTAAATGCTAGAGATCTGGAACGTTCAGCTGGTGGGGAGAGAGCTATATGTATACAGTCCTGTTCTGTTTCATGATGCTTGCCATTGTTAATCTCGGCACTACTTATACGCTTGATTTTGCAAACACAACTAATGTCAGCTGTGGATGGTGGCGTAAAAGGCAAAAAGGACTTGACTCTAGATAGAGGAAAATATAATTAAAAATTATCAAGAGAAAAAATTTCGGATTTTTTAATTATTCTAGAGTAATTTTACGAGACTTTTAAGGAATCGAATAATTATTTTTCTTATGTTTTATAATACAAAGTCATTTTGAGAAAATCATTTATTCTGCAATACCGTATAGAGATATACTTGTTGTAAAAAATTATCTCTGTAGAAATGGTCCAGTAAACTATGCTTTGACTTTTGGTATTTCCCACAAACGATAGGCAAGTTCGATAAAATGAAATATGGACTACTACATTGTTGAATATAATATGCACTGTTCTACACGCGAGTCTTTTTTTTATTTTTGGCATTCCCCGCAATTAATAAAAACGATAGGCTCGTTCGATCTAAAAAAAATTAGGTCACATAGTATATAAGCGTCGTTCTGCATACGTGTCTTCATCAGTTTGTGCTTAACCTTCTCGATAACAGGATCGTCGAATACTTGTTTGTTAACTTTAACAGTCGTAAAATGTTCAAACAAACGATTTGCTTAGTGCTTTGCGGTAAGAATTGCACGTCGTTGAACTTCGAAGCTCTTGTGACGAATTATATGGAAACGGAAAATTTGATTTGCAGTGCTTCTGGTGTCGATGATCGCGAACACCGAAGCAGAGGGTGAGCCCACTCGATGCGCTTGTAAAGTTACCAGAATAAGAAATCCCGTTTGCGGCTCCGACAACAAAACCTACGACAATTTGAGCAAGCTTACTTGCAAGAATAAGTGTGAAGGAACAAGTGAGTTATTTTTCATTATAGAAAGTAAATTTTTTCAGCTTGTAGTTGAACAATCATCGAATTGAAACTTAATTCTTTTTCGCAGAACTCACGGTGAAACACGATGGCCAGTGCTCTTGATGAGATGCCAGCTAGGATTGAACTATCGTGGGGCTAATGATTTATATGATTCTATTAGATAAGCTGCAGCTTCAATATTGATGGTTTAATAAAATTAGCAAATATGAATAATTACAGTGCAATAATGGACTATTTATACCACTGATAGACGTCATAAAATTTTATTTGATGTGCTAATAAAAATAATTTTGTTATTCAAATAAAATATATAGACTTTTATCCAAGAATTTTCTCTTATTACAAATCCATTCAATATAGATGTATCTCATATTCAAAATGTCAATATAAAAAGCAAAAATCTTTTGAAAAATCAAGATATTCACAATAATACTCAGCGTCAAATAATACACTAATATTTCACAAGATTCAAAAAAAGTTAAAATTAATAAAGATATATTATGAAACTATAAAGCGATAATATATTTCCGTCGATGCGGTGGAGTTAACAACTTGCTTGACTTTCGGAATTCCCACAATCATGAAAAACGAAACGACTATAACAAGTTTGATGAAAAAGAAATATCATCCAAACCAAATATACGGGTCACACATGGGATATAAGCGAGGCTTGCCATACGAGTCTTCAGTTACTGCTTAACCTTCTCGATAACAGAATCATTGAATACGCGCGTGCTATCTTCTCTACACTATAGCCAAAAAATGTTGAAACAAATAGTTTGCTTGACTCTTTGTGGTAAGAATTACAAATTGTATTAAAAAACTACGAATGGTAGCGACGAAATGTAAAAAACGAAAAATTTAATTTTTAGTCCTTCTGGTGACGATGATTGCGAGAGCTGAAGCCGAGGATGAGCCTAAACACTGCCCCTGCAAAGTTACCAAAGAGAGAAAACTCGTTTGTGGCTCCGACAACAAGACCTACAGCAACTGGCGCAAACTTGCTTGCAAGAACAAATGCGACGGAACGAGTGAGTTTCTTTTTGCAATTGACAATAATATTTTTGAGGTTTATGTGTTAAACGTCGGCTTAACTCGAACAAATTCTTTGTTACAGACATTACAGTGGTACACAATGGCAAGTGCGCGGAAGACACGAGCGAGGCCTGAATAATAATCGGAAGGACTTTAATATATAATCCTATGGGATAAAATGTAGTAGCTTTAACATACGTTTAATAAAAGTTAATGTACCTTGGCAGCTTTCAATTCAAACTCGTCTTTAGTCGCTTTTTAAGCGACAAGCTCTCTTGTGCTCGAGTGAGATGATGCATCAGTGAATTTGCTAGAAATTTAAATATTTTTCATAATGTAAAACATGTTATCGAAAGCATGAATGTTCATTGTTGTACTCACCACAGCTTATAAAATGAAAAAATATGAAAATGTCAAGTTATCTCTGTGGAGATGCTTAAGTAAATGTTTTTGACTTTTCTCGTTTCCACAATCAGAACAGAAAGCGACTGTCGCCTCTGATATGAGATAATGTTGGTCACGATTATGGAAGGGCATAGAAGTGACGCTCGCCATACGAGTCTTCAGTTTCTACTCAAGCTTCTCCATAATAGGATTATTGTCGTTGCTCGTTCACTCTATTAGTCGAAAAATGTTTAAGCGAACGATTTGCTTAGTGCTTTTAGGTAAAAATTACACCTGATTGATTTTCAAAGCTGTTGTAAGAAATTATATAGAAACGGAAAATTTAATTTTCAGTGCTTCTGGTGGTGATGCTCGTAAATACCGAAGCCAGTTTGCTGCATCGAAAACCAACTCGAGAAGAAATCGAGAAAGCGTATAAGAGATACCTTTTAGAGCGAATACGATTGGAAAAGTGAGTTTCTTCTTTGTTTTGAGAATAATTTTTTGTCGCGTTATACTTGAGCGCCGATTTAATTGAAACTTATTATTTTCAGTCAAGATCCATTTATTTTTGCACTAGGTAAATACGATAATCAATATTACCAAAAAGATGTTTATGAATGATTCTGCGATTATGAGATAAGCTATTAAGCTAGTACTGTAACTTTGATAAAAATAAACGATACCTTGAATAATCAGAAATCGAACAATTGTGTTGTAGTAATTGCAAGTTCGATAAGACAGTTTTGTCATAAGTGGCAATTATTATAATCATGCGTTAGTTTATTATTTATTGCTTAGCAGAAAACCGCAATGAAATACAATGGTAAGTGAGCGAGAGACATCTGTTTTTATCCGAGACTCGTCTTTATAGTAAGTGTGATAAAGTGTTAATAGCCGGTTCGTAACCTTTACATAAAATCATACTTTTAGATGTGAAATTTCTTTCTCGATTATGGAACATGTAATAACGGCTAATCGGACTGAATCATCGCTCGTTTATTAAGTTGTACAACCCATACGAGCGACCGATAGATTTTAAAATCGATTTTCAGCATATTCATCGATACCAGTCGACGTACATGGTACTATTCAAAATCGCGCCACGTCTAATAATCGACGAAAAAAATAATCGTCCAAAACACGTGTGGGATGAGCTTTTAGAACGAACCTCATTGTCCTTGGCGTTATTTTCGAGTAGTTTTTGCAATCATCATCCTGCGAGAATCGTGGCGCGTGAAAGTTTTATATCTTATTACCAAAGAGGATTATAATAAAACGCCTTTTTTATTTAAATGAGAAGCGCGCATTGTAATGGGTGGGATAAGTAGCCGATTATATAAATACTGCAAGATGCACTTGACTGTAAGCAGTCTAGAGCCGTCGTCCTCGCGAAGCAGAAGAGATCGCGGTGTTCTTGTCTTGAATAAAAAAAAAATGTTTATCCTTTCAACAATGGCAAGAATCAATACCTTCATTGTCTTGTGCGGTGAGTCGATCGAAGTGATTTTACTAAATATTACAAATTGTAATTTAAAAAAAACGTTCCTTCACCGATAAATACCGATCTTCGCAGTATCCCTGATGTGCTGCGCGTTTCTCGTCGACGCGACAGTCATCAGGTTCCGAAACCGCCAGGAGGCGATTGCAAACAAGGAATGCGATTGTTTATCGACGTATGAATTCAAGCCGATTTGCGGAAGCGACGGCAGAAGCTACCCCAACGTGGCCACACTGAACTGCGCCAACGAGTGCCAGAGAACGAGTGAGTTGTTCTCCATATGTTATATACCGATATCGTGGACGATGTTTGCGCTGATTTTCATGCAAATTTATCATCGAATCTACATTGAAAATTCTATTCTATAGATTTCAATTCGATTTGCAATTGAATGACATCGATTGATATTCCTCATATATTTTCGAGCTATTATATACGTGAATTACATAAATGTGTTTATTTTTAGGTATCGGTATTAGTCACGATGGATTGTGCTAAGAAGGAACATATTAGTCATTGTTATTCAACGAAATTATTTCTGGGAAATATCTAGAAAATTTTGTTATACTAATTCTTTTGTGATCGTGACACGCATTCGATGGAAAATACATCAAATTTCGCCCTTGAACGAGACAACGCTTGGGAGTCTGGAACGGACGACGGATTATCCTGAGCGTATCGCAGCGATTAAAACATCGTAATTACAGCTGAGAAAACGCATAGCTTGCGCAGTGCGCACATTGTGACCCGATTCACAAGCGAGAAGAAAATGGCCCAAAGTTATTGTACATAAACGATTCGTTATAAATATTTACGTTACGTTACACATTGACTGTTTACTACTTGCGTGTAAATAAAAAACACACGAATAAACAGACATTTCCGAAACAAGTACATTAGCTACATTAGCATACGCTCGTCAAAAAAGAAGGTCCACAAATCAGTGCGTAAAATCCCAGAAACGTGATGTAACTAGGCCTCCCACGCCGTTCCCGTATTGTTTTTCCACAGTAGTTCCAAACAAGTTTTCGTTAAATTTACAATGTATTGACGAAGTACACGAAGCTCGGCGTGACTCTTTTTATGACGCGCATTCTAATAAGCAAATACGTTTGCGATACACATATATTTCGCTGGTGGGGATAGAGCTCCGCGCTTCGGTATATGAAGCCCTGTGGCGGCTGATACTGAAATCAGTCTTCGTTAAGGAACCGAAGAGTCCGTGCATCTAATCTCGTTCGAAAATAAACTTTTTTCTCCTTATCTCTCGTCATGGCAAAGTCGATGCTCATCGTTGCTTTCCGTAAGTTGGATTTTTATTTTTTTGGAAATCACAGTATTCTTACTTTTAGTATTAGAATATGTACGAGTAGAATTTTGTTTCGAATATAATTTTTTAACCGCCAAACTCCATATTATTCTAAAATTTATCAAAAAATGTCAGAACTGTATCGCTCTTATACAAGATTTATTCCGCTTCTATTTCTACCTTATCTCGAAATGCATAAGTCTGACTAGTCGCGCCTGTTAAAAGAACTAGCCAACAAAACGGCCTTGAATTTATCGCTTTTAGCACCGCTTTTACTCTTCCGAAGCCAAAACTCGAAAACATTATTTCCTCCACAGTCCTCGTCGCCTGCATGATGTTCATGCACGTGAGCGCGTTCACCGACGAGGCCGGCAACAACTGCCCCTGTGCCACCACCGACGATCTCAGATGGGTCTGCGGCAGCGACGGCGTCAGCTACCCCAACGCGGCTCACCTCAACTGCGAGAACAAGTGCAAGCGATCGAGTAAGTCGTATTCCGGAATTATTCGGCGTTCGAATCCACGAGTATTTATCTTTGATGATAAAAAATTTTATTATTTCCAGACATCGAGCTCAAGCACGAAGGCAAATGCTGAAAAGGAAACACCGAGGCACTTAACGGGCCGTATCAACTAAGCACTATCTGTTATAACCTCTGGACTTTATGTGTATAACTGAATAAAATCAAGCTATATAGATCGTAAAAATCCATATGCGTGTGCGACAATATCCCCGACTTCCTGGACGGGAATAATCCAGTTCCCGCGTGGGGAACGACTTTTATACGTCTCTAGTTTCCAGCCGATGCGCCGATCGTAAATAGCGCCGTTAATTGAGCCGAATCATGCACGGCGCCGGAGGCCGGAAACGCTCGAAATAATCGAATATTAGAGTTTAATTAGCCGCCCACCAGAGAGTACACAGTATATTATTTCGAAATCCCGTAAGAGAGCGCTTCTGCGTCGTGACCCGGGCGTGTGAACCGGCGCTATAAATTCGCGGTAGCGATTCTATGTCCAAACGGCGGATTTTAATTATCACCGTTAGGAATCGAACTCCATAAGGCAGCTTACCTTATAGCTCGGCTAGGAAAATCTTTGGCGTGTTTACCGTTAAACGCTATACACGCCTATATAACAGCTCTCGTGATTGCGATATCGAAAGTGAATAGAGCGCTGCATTTTCTCGCGCCTTCTGTGTTATTTTTCGTCTCCCCTCGAGGGTATACACATATATAGACAGATATTTCTGAATAATTAACAGGAAGGTTAAAGGCTTGCGATGGGAGATTGAGAGGTCGTGTGTCGCGGAGAGCGTAATTTTATGGAAAATTAATTGCACCTCACCGAAGCGAGAGAGAGAGAGAGAGTATTAAATTAAAGTTTATACGAGGAGAGGCTACTCTATACGGGGAAAACAAATTGTTATTTCGAAACGTCTTCATTGATTTCAGATTATCCTCGCGGTTTGCATACGATGATTTATCGCAGGCGCGAATAAGTTTATCGCGGTGAAGAATCTGCGGTTACGCAATACGGCTGGGGTTTTTTTGTTATAAACAAATGGGTTTCGGCGCGCGATGCGCTGCGACTTTCTAAAGCGCATCGCCCGTGTAAGAAACCAAGCCGATACACAGGCGCTGAACAACGTTTTTGTCAATTATATCTCCGCGGATTATTGCGCCATTCGTATATGAACATCGCACTATAGGGAAAGTCGTCAGCCAGATAGCTGATACGTCGAAAAAGATAAACAAACATCGTCGCGGGCGTAATATAATATAACGATTTTCTCGGAAGATCGGTTAGCCGCGTACTTTCCCGAATCCCGACGACGAGGCGCGCAGTAGTGCCGAAAATAGACGAAGTTTGTTGTCGTAGGCGCCACGACTATAATACGCTCGCAAAAGATATATAGAAAGCACGAGTTTATATACGTACACACAGATGGGTTTACGGTACACTCACGACTATCCGAGAGAGGTATGTTAATTTAATAACCGGTCATTACTCGTCCCTCTCTCTCTCTCTCTCTCTCTCCCTCGCGCGCTTGCATTCAATTTCAAATTAATTAAAATCAATCGATAGCTGTATGCGCCGATCTCCTGGAAGCATAATCGAAAATGCAAAGGAGAGCCCATCCCTCGGAGCTAATCGTTCGGCCAAAGGGATCGGTAATGACCGGCGCGCAGTGGCCGAAAAGCGCGTGCGGGTACACACGGCGGGAGATCGGTAATCATACCGGTCCTCTCGTAATTTAGGCTTCTTTATGCTCTCTCGCGGGGGGGAGAAAAATGCGCGACGAGCAAATAATATTTTTAGAAGGATTTACGAGCCAGCCACGCGTTCGGTTCAGCAGCGAGGACGATTGAGGCAGGTGGTGTATATGCACTGCCGATTTATCGTCGTTGCAACTCTTTCTCTCTCTCTCTCTCCCTTTCGGTAAGAGTAATTAGAAAAGAGAAGCCTCGCGACTTGATTTAAAACTCCTCGATCGCAGCTCGTACACGGCTTTTTAAATAGCGTGTAATATAACGACGATACGCGCGCGTGTACGCATTAATTTTAATTAACCGCAGAACGCGCGCGTCTCATTATACGCGTTTACGCCTGAATAATGTGTGTCAGCTGTATCGCATCGGAAGCGCCGGATTCCCGATAACAGGACTGCATACTGTTATAGCGCAAAACTCGCGCGGAAATTACCGTTCCCTTATACTCTCAACTATATATGCGCACGTGTGTGTGTAATGTGTATAACCGAACGGAGACTTTACGAGCCCCTCGCGACGGTCCACCTACGCGGCGAACGAATAGGAAGAGCCGCGAAAGAGAAGAGAGAGAGAGAGAGAGAGAGAGAGAGAGATACGAGATGCCTTTGTCTCGGAAGGGCTCGAGGGAAGAGAGAAGGAAAGTGACGTTAATTAGCTTCGAGCGCGGCTCATTTTCGAGGCGTTCTTTATGGATGCTTCTTCTTTTTTTATCGTGTGCTTGAAAAAAAATTCCACTTTGAATCTTTATTAATAGGAGTGAATAATAATAGAGAAACGCGTACTAATCGCCGAGTATCTTTTCTCTCGGATTTACACGGATAGGCTGCATACAAACAGGTAGGAAAGTGACTCAATCAATCGTCGCGTCGTGTGGTTTACGGAAATTTCACTTTCGCATCCTATTACCTCCCAGAACTCGTCTCTCGATCTATCAAGCCGCGCAGAGCTGCTCCCGCGAGTTACATTGTCTTTCCGCGCGCAAACTCAGCATCGTGGGCGGTCCCGAGCTTTCGTTCGCGTAATTTTACACGAACCCGTCAAAATCAGATGTATATCGAGCGCTATTTCCAAGCCCGTAATCATTGTCCCTGCGCTCAGAGAAGGTCCGTTCACAGGAGCGCGAGACTATGAAAATTCTCACGTTATAGTGTGGGGGCGACGAGGATGAAAGTGATTTTCTATCTCTTCGCCGCGATCTCGCGGGATGAAAGAGTCGTCCGCGCTTTTGTATTATCATTCCGCTGCGGTGGGTCGGAGATCGGTATGGCTGTAATTTCAGGGCTATTAGAACGTTTTCTGCGATGTCGCGCGCAGCCCCCTCGAGCTGCGCAGTTGTGTCGCCGTAACTTCGTGATTTCAATTTCAGCCGACTATCTCAATGTACTTAGCTCCAGTTCGAGAGCTAAAACTTTCACGTAGATTTAGCTTTGCGCGAGTATCCTTATACCGATCTTTTATGGAAAATTAGGGCCGATAACGATCGGATATGTGTGTGGATAATTGAATAGGTTTAGGAGAGGGCTTGCGTCATATCAATTTCGTTTATGCACTATATTCGGTGAGAAAGTGTATGAAAAGCGATTTTAATTGCTCGACTTTCTCATCCCTCTCGAGAGAGAAATAGCGCCGAGTCACGCAGCGAGATCGTTATAACAGGCGCATCATCGGTGACAAACGAGAGGTGAAACCGTATAGGATGTCGTGAATCGGCATTTATATAGGGATACCGATATCGCGCGAAAGTCCATGTGCCAAGCGTGTTTTATAGATTTCCGTGCGGAGCGCGTTATTTTTCTTCTTGTTTTCGAGTTTGACCACACACGTGCGTGATCCCGAAGAAAAACTGTGTCGCGATATGGTTACCGATTTCGCGCTTATGTTTCGATGAAAGTCTAGCACGGATAGGTGAATCTATTAGACGCTTTGTTTTTTCGTGCAAATAAGCGAGCGATTTATTACAGATAACTACAACGTGTCCATAACAAAAGAGGTAAAATTAAATATCTACACACATACAATCGATCTAAGCATTGTCCTCGAAAGTAACGATCTCCTCGACACTCTCACCATCGAGCTTCTGAACTTCAACCTTCTTGAGCGCCGTGCTTGTCGTGCTCTTGTCATCATCACCCCGTTCTCGTTCACCGGCGAAGTTGACGGTACCGGAAATCCTTCCACTGCCGTTGTGGTCTCCTTCGCCCTGCGAACTCATACCGTTGGCTTTTCCGAAGGCGTCTTGAACTGCTTTCCAGAGGATGTTCAGAGCGTGCTGGCGTTGAACCGAGCTGTTACCAAAGAGATCGAAGCTGATGCTGCCATCGTACTTGTGCGTGCCCTGGAGTTTTTCACGGTGGAATTTTAGGGTGACGTTGAGACCGACGTCGACCAGTGGATTGAGGCTGGTTAGTAGGAGACTTACCTGGGATTTCGCCTCGGTGTAGAAGACCACGACCAGGACTGCCAGGGAGAGAAGTAGGACTCGCTTCATTTTGATGTGATGAGGTTCGCCTGTGGCAGAAGTCGATATTTTTACGAAATTTATTGAGAACGTAGGTTGGAAGTATCCAGCTTGTACTCACTGTAGACTGTCTATGTGTAGTCTAGTATAGCAACCGATGCTTCCGACTTTGTGGACCGACTCTCCGGAGTATCACCTTTTATAGCAATCGTTCAATTTATGCGCGGACACTTTCGAGAAATATCCTTTGTTTCATCTTGACGCAAGCGTCTAGATTTTCAGCGTCTCCTATGCATTCGCACGAAAACACATAACTCGAAGGCGACTTCTGCGACTTTTGGTGAATCAACATTGACGCTATATTTTCTTCTGAATGGCGCGACTGCTTACATAATCAACTACTTTTGAAACAATATAATGACGTTACTCACGCCCACGTCCTTCTTCGGCTCATTTTTATCAGCAGAAGCTCTTTTTCAGCGACTCGGTTATCGCGTCGAGTGATACGCCGTGAATCTCAACGATTTACCTTCCGAACAATTCCTCAAAGTTCCCATTACGCCAGCGGTAACGACGAGGAGGAAGAAAAAAAAAAGAAAGGAAGAAGTCAGCTCTCAGCAGCTCATCCCTTTTCGCGTGTGCTCATCAGGCTCGGAATTCCACACACACATATACAGAGACGACACGGCAAACAAACGCGGAGACCTTGGCTCAGCCGATAAAGTATGCTCTTACTCCTCTTTCCGCCAATTCGTACATCCGCGGCGCTCGTCCCTTTTTTCTCGCCTCACTCGGCGACTGAGTGAAATACGATTCAAGACGGCGGCGCCGCCGGCGAAGGACAACCGGAGGCCACTGCATGCACACTTCTGACTCACTCTGTAATACTGCAGCAGCGCAGGTCTATTGTCCGCGGATCATCCCTGGAATTCGGTGCGAAAAATTGACGGAATCGCGTGTGGTGTAAATCTAGGTGAAATATGACTGGCTGGAGTATGTGTGTATACTTAGGTGACGCTGCGCGTATGTGGATGTGTATATGGGTTTGAGTTACGGTTGGCGGGTTACGAGTGGATAGTCACTTCCTAGTGTGATTAGAGTGATTGTATGTGATTAGGGGATGGATGTACGTTTATACGTTGTTCGAGAAGGAGAAAAATTGGAAGAGTTTTACGGGGGTGTAAATTGAGGCTGACGCTGTGCTTCGGGAGCTATATCTTCTGGAAGAGTCACATCCTGTGAAAACTAGCTCAAGACGAGTAAAACAATCCATAGTACATCATCACAGCATTTCGAAGCTCACAACTCGTACGCAGCTTCACCGCGATAAATTCGCGGTCTACATCCTCATACCTCAAGCCGGTGCGTCGCGTGCTCTTTGATCTGCATCGTCCCGTTACGAGCACACTCGGCCCCGCGTACATAACCCACCGTCGACCAGAGAGTTATCCGCTCTATTTACACGTTTCTGACACAATTTCACGCTTCGCTTCGCGCGATATCTCATACTCCAAATGCAATAAAATCTTCCCTGCGTACATCTGACTCCATATCAGACGCATCGTATACTGATGTAACTCCTTCCCCCCGTCGTTACGAAAGCGCATTACAATACACACCGCAGAGACGCACCACTTTTCCCCGTGTCTACGCGACTGTTTCATTGTGCGGTGGTGTACACACGCGAGGATTGTTCGCGTAGATTTATGGTAATGTCCGAGCGAGTCGGCAACTTTTGAGTCGCGATGATTTATCGGCCGCGAGATGCTCTTTTTATCGTTCCTCTTTTTAGACTCGACCTATCGAAATATTATGCGAGCTTTGAATTCGCACCTATGCGTCGTATAAGTAATGTAAAAGACAGCGAAAGAATAAAAGAAAAATGAAACGGTGCAGCGTAGAGAGAGAGAGAGAGAGAGAGAGAGAGAGAGAGAGAGAGAGAGAAGTTGTCGTAGGACAAGATAATATACGACAAGTGCGTCTGCGGCTGATATGCACCCGAGGCTGATCGACCCCAATTACCCGCGACCCTTTACGAGCTCTTCTAAGCTCGCTTTGATTTACTGCAGCGCACTACGAGCTCGGACGCGCATACACACCGTCATGCGTGTAATGTTATCGCTCGGTCTCTGCTTCCAGCGAAAAAATCGCAGGTAATTGCGTAAGGCCTGAGTAAAATGTATATTATTACAAAGCTCTAGGTGTTTAGAAAGTCGCGCGTCGGCAAATTGCGGCATTCGTCGGCAGAATATCGACAACCGATGATTATCGAATCAAACTCGAGCAGTACTACTACGTGCTATTGTAACACACAGTCCCTCGAACGAGAACTTATACGTATACGCGGAGAAAAGTCGAGCTGAGAGCTGCTGCAGTATATCTCTTCAAAGCATCGGCAGCAGTGAATACACGCATTCGCGCCTAGACTCTCTCTCTCTCTCTCTCTCTCTCTTGTGCGCGGACTGACGCGTCTAACGTCTTCATAACAATTCCGACGTGGATTTACCACTTTCGTCGTGGTCGTCCGTCTTTTCTGACACTCTATCCTCGGAAAGTTAATTACGAATAGGAAAAATCCCCCGCCGCGTCTATGCCTGACGTTTTTACAGTGTCAGCGGACTCCTTTTGCTCTCTATATTTCGTACGTACAGGTACAAGGTAAATACGTGTACACAGCGAGGCTCTAATTAAAGCTGCCTGTATACGCGCGTATAAACGACGCGCGAATCGAGGCTTTATTACGCGATCGCGCACAAAGTGCAAATCCTCGTACGAGTAGTCCTAAAAAGGATTGCGGCAAGGAGAGCTTGGACAATGCGCCGCGGTGAGAGACTATTAAATTTCAGCGCTCGCGCGAGCTCTTCGGCAGTTCTTCTTGTGTTCTTCGACTTCCTCGATTCCTCGAGTGTGTTCTTCGTGTTAGCGCGTGCCTCCACTCTGCTTCCTTCTTCTTCTACAGCTGAACGTTCGCTGATTTTTGAGGGAGTAAATGGTTGAAAATCGAATGACTAGACCAAAATACTGGTCCATTGAAATTTCGCATCAGACGAAAGCTCGCCTCCAAGACAATACGCTCCTCGAGATTCCTTCACGCACACACACACACACATGCCGCATCATATATTTCTCGCCGCGAGCGCATCGCATACAAAGGTGCAAGGTGCAGCGGCGACCCCGCTCGACCTTGGCGTCACGAGCCTCAGAGCTCGTATGTACCATACATCCTCTATACATATATGCGCGCGGGGTGCAGCGATACCGTTCGAGAGATGTACACCCGAGCCGAGAGATTAGAGGGCCAAGATTTCGCTGTGACGAGCGAATTGTGCCGATTGATAAGAGATGTTGTATGCTCCTTCTGAATAATGCTCTCGTATGAATATTATATTAGAGTCATCCCGTGTGAACTAGATTCACTGGCACGTAACAAAGCGACTCTCGGCTCTGCGAATTCGCAGGTTCAAAGGTTCTCTCTCTCTCTCTCTCTCTCTCGCCCTGTGCGAGTTTTCGCAATGGAAGCATAGTTAACATACAATGCGTTGCTCTGCGCTTGCGAGAGTAGTCTTATCGAGGTTAGTCCTGTTCCAGCGAGAGATTTTTCAAAAGCAGCCGAGGGCTTAGCTGTGTCGAGCTAGCGCGTATAACGGAACCCGCTACGATGCCGGTACACATTATAGGCAAATGAAGCTCTAGACTATAGTCATAAAACTCACGCGAAAGAAAGATCGTTCAACCCTCGAGCCGTTTACGAAATTAAACGACGCGTGTACTATGGTCGAATTCTTTTTTCGATTCCTCTACTGACGCATGATGCCCGCGCGAGCGCGTAACAGCGTCGTCCGAAAAAAACTGCTGGCTCATGCGCGTCTGGATGGAAAAACAGCCGGGCTTCCGGTAGTATAGCTCCCGACAGTATAGTGTAGGTGACGATGATCTTGACATTGTTTGCCTTTGGGATTCCCATGCACTGGCTCGTGTTGTCTTTAGAATCGAAGGAATTTTTACCGACGCTTCGCTTGATTATCGCGAACGCACGTGCGGAAGGAGATTTCGTTCGTTTTTTTTTTTGTCCAACCGATCGGCGAAAGCGGGAAGCTCGAGAACACCGAGTTAGAGCTCGCGGGAGAGAGAAACGGCGAAACCCGAGCCGCTTCGTGTCATCGATGCTGTAGTCTTGGCGTATTACTTATCCCGAGACTTTCGCCGCCACCCGCGGTTCGGACCACGAATTCGGGGGTGCAGTGTGTGTACCGGACGCCCGCGGCGCGCGCGATCACTACCGATCTCGATCTTCCGTGATCGTTCGTAATTCATGGCGCACGACTATGTATAGCGCGTTGCGTCAGCCATTGTGCGATCGATTGATTTCTCTTCTCATCTATACATGTATCTACGAGCTGCGCGCAAAAGTCGATCGGTATTGCGCGCATCCACGCGGAGATCGGTATTGGATCGGCAAAGTTTTTTCCACCGAGAGATCGAAACATCCTCCTCGACGCTGATGGTTACATCGACGTAATGTACCCGGTTCGTTCGCGAGATAAGCAAGAGAGAGAGAGAGAGAGAGTATACGCGCGCATACAATCTGCCGATTGCCGATCCGATTTATTAAATCTCACGGCGATCGGTACAAGCGGCGACTTATAACCGAGCGCGAGTGCTCGCTTAGGGACATGTTCGCGCGGCTCGATGTATATACTTGACCACCACTCGATGCTGTTTTGTAGCCGCGTGTGTGTCTCTCTCCCTCGGTCTTTTCCTCTTCTCTGGTCTAGTATTCTTCCTCGCCCTTTTACGGAGAAGCGTGCCTTGGACTTTGCTCCGGATCCACCTGGAGCTTTACGTGCTCGCGTTTAGTGCGCTTCGCGTGCACTTGGAAGAGAGCAACGCTTAATCTTGAATATTTTTGAAGGGGAGGGATCGTCCCCTTGAAAATCAGACTATTGAAATTTGGCGAGGGATGGTTTTTTTGAAAATTTTCTGTGTTGTAGAAAGGGCGAGTAATACCGATTTCTAAAAAGTGGAATGCTCCATAGACTGTAGATCGGAAGACCGGGCCAGCGACCGATGGAGATCGAGCTATCGGAGTACTGTGGGGCGTTTTATAAACCGTGATGACGATTTTCCATTCTGTATATAAATTCTCTCGAATTCGATTCACTTCTTGTTATGTTATAATTTTATATTATGTAATGAGTCAAGATTCTGGATTTCGGCAGTGGAAATTCTTTATCGCGCTAATTTAAAATTTATATCGTCTCGATTGATTTCGTGTTTCTGGTTCACAAACTATTAGGTCATCAGCAGCCAATGTATGCAAAGTCCAATGACGACAGATAAGGCCCCGTGTAGATAATACAAGTATATAAGATAGCAAAATCAAACCAAATTCAGCGCATTCGAGCCTTGACCAGTGGTCTGGCAAATTCTATCCATCAGTGAGAATTATTCCTAAGGAAAATTATAAACGTAAGGGCAACAGTTACGAAATATTTCCTCACCACAGAACATCATTTATATAAATGTTGTCAATTATTTTCAAGCGAAATCAGCATTGACGAATATACAATGACATCTTTGCCAAAAGTATTCGTTTTCACCATCGCCTGCCTCGTTTTGGGTGCAGCAAAGGCAGAAGTAAAAACAGCCTTGGAGAAGCACTTAGATCATCCAGACCAACAGTTATTTTTCAGTGCCGAAAATTTAAACGTCAACAATCATCGACTCGAAGGATTACCCTATGCCTTATGCAAAACCGTAAAGGAGGCGACCTCCTCGAGACTGACCGAGATGAGGTGCAAGATCGTGGTACACAGCCAAACACCACCCGAAAAATCCTGCAACATCAGCCTGATAGCAGCACCATCCACTGCTACGACTCACAGCAGAATAGGCAATCTCATTAAATTGATCAAGTTTGGTTCGCAAAAAGCTGTGCTTCTGTGGTTCGAAGAGTCGATCGTCCCCAGTGTCGGCGTATTCAAAGGAAAAATCCGAAGCAGCATCGTGGATCTGACGACGTGTCAAAGCAAGGAAGTCGTGTTGTTGGAGGAAATGATCAATTCGTCGAACATCGTTGCTTACGCCAACGTTATACCTTACGAAGACTCCTTCGACGTGATAATAGGGTTCCCAACGGCTGAATGGTACAAATTCAGCGTTGATTCGAAAGGTAGAGTCACCGAAAATAAACCAGGTTGGGTTAAAAGCGGACATTGGATATCGCAGTTCACTTCGGTTGCGTCCGGTTCGAGATCGAAGGGATACTTACGGTTCAACGAAGAGTTTAACTTTAGCGGAAGACGCAACTTGAAGAGTGAAATAATTTTGATCAAACCAGACGGTGAGTTAATTAATATTGTATCTATTGACAGACTAAATTATAATCGCGAAACCGTTCTTCAACAGGCTCGCAAAAGCAACTGATGGATCAAACGGTAACCGGTAAGAAAAGCGTGTCTACTGTTCACCAGGCCATCAGTATCGCCTTTGCCGTCAACGACAAAACCGTGAAAATCCAAAAGTTCGACCAAGAGGGCAACTCGAAGTTGCACTTTTCTGTCGACTTCGATTACACCATCGCCAATCTGCTGATACGCAATCTGGCCGACGGTGGCTTTTTACTGCTAACTACGTCAAAGGATAAACCGTATCACGTGACAAAGCTCGATTCTAGCGGACAACGCATCGGGCATTTGGAACTTGGTGCAGGTTTCAAAAAGAATCACGGAGTCACGTCCTATCTGTACAGTGAGACAGTAGCTTTAGAGGACGACCCATCGGGTGGTTACTGTCTGTCTTCGGTTTACAGCCCAACGATAAAGGGACAGCTCAGAGAAGAATCGGATCTCGATCTGCTCGTCAAGTGTTTCTCCGACAGTGACTTCTTCAGCGCGTAACTGTATGTCATCGTAATTTTTAAGATTTCTCTGTTGTTAGACTTCGAACCTATGATCGTCAGTCCAACGATATTAGAAGGGACGGATTTTACTAAAGTCACATTGTTGTAGTAATTTCTATACACGCGATCAAATATACAGAGCTCAGTGAATCCCATGAATAAACGACAAATCGTCATCCTCTCTCAGTAGTCCTCGACGCTTATCTCGCCTCTGTCGTCCGATTCGCTCGGCTCAGCGTATAATCAGCCGTCTGCAGCGCGGCCCGAGGAGAAAGATCGTAACGCAACACCTGCCTACTCTGCACATAGAGCTGCACTGTGTACACGCAGTCGCTACTCTCCTCGCGAAGATCGAGGCAACCCGAGACGTTATTCGCTCTCGGTTTCATTCCGCTTATCGTCCCTCTCTCTCTCTCTCTCTCTCTCTCTCTACATGCATAGCCGCCTTATATCTCAGAACCACGTGTCGTTCGTCATAAGCTGTTTCTTTTTACGACTTATTTTTGCTCCTCGCGCACACGAGAGAGCAATAAAAAAATCGGAGACGTTATATACGAAAATACAACCACGGCGCCGCTTGTTTTGCGATGAGGCTAGATAGAAATAAACTGGCGAGCTTGTTTGTTAAAAATATATCGGCTCTTCGAAATAAAGCGCGCTAGTGACTATATTTCTTTCCGATCTTCGCGAAATTTTTCAGCGCGACGTCGATCGGAGGAGAGAAAAAATCGGCTCTAATCGATGCGGAGTTGAGTCCGAGCGACCTCCCACGCGATCGTATACACTCGTTCCTGGAATATCAAGCGCCGAAAATAAGCCGGCAATGTTAAATCCATGCAGCGCGGCTCCTGTGCAGCGCATCGAAAACAGTGCCGCGCTGCCAACGAACTTTTAGCGAGAAGGTCGTCAGCCTCGCGCTTTGTGAACACACGCGCGTATATACGCTTCTCTGCGGGTATACGCGCACGTTAATATGAAGGAAAATAAAAGAATCGCTGTTACACATAAGCCGCGAGAGAGATTAAGCGAGGCGACGGATTAACGATCTCGGACTTAAGTGAAAACAGCGATCGTTAACTCTGGTAATGAAGTTGTCGCTTGTTTACAATTATTGCCGATATATCGGCGAATAAATTCAAGCGATAATGCACTTTTATCACCATCAGCCTACCAAGAGAGATTTTCTCTTACGGTTGCGCAACGCGCGAGCGACTCATTAACGCGGCTCAACAAATTTTAACGGCGACGTTAACGTTCGAATTAACATAAGCCCTCTCTTTCTCTCGTGTAAGCAGAGAGAAAGAAAGCCTCGAGGGAAAAAAAAAAAAGTTTTTCGCGCGAGGGCCTCTCTTTCTTCGAGGAATCCGCGCTCGCGCGCGACGAAAGTGCGCGCACATCAACGCGCGAGATGAGATTTATAAACGAAACGCTCCACGTGTGCGTATGTATGTAAGCGAGTACACGTGATTCACGTGCAGTGCTCTGGATCTCTTTCACTTTCCATTCGCGCTCTTTTTTTTATAAGCGTTACCTCCTTTTTTTCCTCGATTATCCGCAGCGTAGAGTAGTATATATAAAGCGAACTACTGCAATACACGTGAATTTGCGAAAAACTAGACGATATTTCTGGGCACAGCGAGCCTTGGCCCGTATATCCGATGGTCTTCGATTAATTATCGGTGGAATCCATGCTTCTTGGCACGAGGCGAACAATCGGCGTCAGTATTCTAGTGGTTATATATTTGCGTTTTATTATTGAAGTTGGGGAGATAGAGAGACAGGCAATGAGTATAGACAGAGTGAACGGATGTGCTGAGGTTCTATAACCAAAGAAGTTTATTTTTGCTCTTTTTCTCTTCAAGAATTTTTAATGCTATATAAACAAGTGACTAGCACTTACAATACAGTTTTCTCTCATTCGATTTATCGAGCGTATGAACTTATGTGTCTACATTAAAGAACATACAGTGCATACGTCGACGTTCTCCGGCTTTGTCTGCTGCCTGTGTTTTTATCGGTCAGAGTGATATTATTGAAGTCGGAAAAAGTCTCTCGAAAATTCATGTACAGAAATATTATACACACTTATGTATATTGGAATGTAAAAGGCCTCGGGGCGAGCGCTCGCTCTCTCTCTCTCTCTCTCTCTCTCTCTCTCTCTCTCTCTCTCTCTC
>QLSS01000023.1:287479-304008 GCA_024372645.1 Trichomalopsis sarcophagae | reverse complement strand
CTCTCTCTCTCTCTCTCTCTCTCTCTCTCTCTCTCTCTCTCTCTCTCGTCTACATGAACATGTGTGTATATATATACGAATAAAAGGCACTGTGAGAGGGATGTGTATATATGATAGACAATTCTATAGCATTGATAATATTCGACGAGAGACGCGCGAGCGCCCGCGTAGTACAAATGGTTTTTCGCATCGCGTCTGTGTCGTATATGCATTACAACGTGAATATCTCTATGTATATGCCTATGTATATAACGCTATGGTGTACGTGTGTGTATGTGTGTATAGAAGTAAAAAAAATGATCGGCGAAAAGGGGATAAAATGTACAAACTACAAAGCTGCAGAAGAAGCGGCTTTTTTCGCTTTATTGCATTGTTGCCAAGAGGGAAGACTCAATGCGGCGTCGGATTTTTCCTATCCGTATAAATATTTACGCCCCTGTATATGTATATATTGTCGTTCTTTTGCTTCGTATATTACAAAATTCTTTTATCTATACACAGGTCGTAGCAAAATATGTACTTTACACATTGTATGTATATATATATAACCCATCCAAACTCACTATCTCTACTATTTATATAGCTATAGTATGGCTCGCATTCGCTCGTATATTTCATGTGTATAATAACGTACCTAACTCTACGTGTGGTATACAAAATCGGCTGTGCAGACGAGTTATGTTTACCTATTTTTCGTTTAATATATACTCTATACAATTTTAGGAACATGAGGATTTACAAAACTTGCGCGGATCGGCTAGTAAAATTTCGATATATAATAATACAGATTCAATATCACGTTTCGATTTAAAAAAAAAATTTTTTTCGCTCAAATATTCAATTTCAAAAAGCTTCAGTTTCAGCTCTCCAAGCGCGATTTCGAGTACATAATGCAGCGCCGCGTTATCTCGGATATAAAAGCCGCACACACTCGATCGCTCGTCAATCGGAAACTTAAAATTTTATACTTCCTACCTTTTTTTCGCCTCGCTCGTAAATAAAAACGAGAGGAAATTATAAAAGCGTCGAATCATTTCGCTCCTTACCAAAAAAAAAAAAAAAAAGAATCATCGCGCCTACCGTATAATAATAATAATAATAATATGTACAAAATGTTCGCGTCAACTAATGATGATGGCTCGATTCTCGCCATTCTTTTTTCTTCTCTCTTTATACTATACAGCTCCTCGTTTGCATTAGCGCCACTCTCTCACCTGTTCCTCGTCGTCGTCGTCGTCTCTGCGCTCGTCACACCGCTGCACACTCGCACACATATGTATACATATATCTCATCGAACGCACACACGTTTTCGACTTTCGTTTTTTTTTTTTTTCCTCTCTTTTTTCGGCTCCGACACTCTTGCGAAATCGGAAGACCGGTGAGCTCTTTATCTCTCCGATGGCGTTTTTTAACTTTCTTTTTTCGCGTCGATTCATTAATAATTTTTCGTCGCTCGCGTTTATTATAATACTAAATGCTTCTCACTTACGGCGCACTCACACGCGCGTGGGCGTGCCTTCGATGATAAAAACGAATAATTCCGCCCGTTATCGCTAACGGGTACCGTTTCGAAATTTGGCTTTTGCTCGAATACGTACAAAAATAGAGCTTGTTTCATTTAAATGCATCTTTCTGCACGCGCGATCTCTGAAGATAAAAAAAAAAAAAAGAATGATCATGGACAAAAACACGGATTATCATGGTCACGATCGATCTTACGGTCCTAAAGATGAAATCGATGAAGTATAGAGGCACGTACACTCTTAAACAAAAACAAAAAATAATAATAATAAGATTCATGCATCCATGCTCGAAGTATGTGAAAAATCGGCAGCGATCGGGCGCGCGGAACGTGTGTCAGCAGCAGTAGCCCGGGGGACCGGCCACCGCGGCTCGACTACTGAGGACGACGACGTCCTGCCTGGAGCCAGGCTCGTCACGCGGGTCAGCCGCGCCGAGGAGGAGGGCGCAGAGGAGCCGTCATATGCTCAGCGACGGCCTCTTCTTCCTGTCCTTCGTACCACTGCTGTTGTTATTATTATTATTGTTGTTGTTGTTATTATTGTTGTTGTTGTTGTTGTTGTTGTTGTTGCTGCTGGTGGTGTTGCTGTTGTTCTTGCCGAAGATGGTGCCGAGGACGCGGGAGACCGAGTGGACGCCGAGTTTGCGCCGGATGGGCAGAGCTCGGAGAAGCTGGACCGAACGAGCCTCGCGCAGGAGACCCTGGAAGGCCAAGGCTGCACCGGCTGGACTCTCGGCAGCGCTCACTTCGTAGAACTGACAGCCGTGGGCTAAGGACAACTGCTGGCCCTCGTCCACGCACACTTCCCTGGAACAGACGAGGAGAAAAGGTGGCCTGGTTAGATTATTTTTTCATTAATTGACCTATCGGTCGGGTTTTTAAAAGGCCGATTTTCGCGCTTTCAAGCGTAGCGTTATTGAAATGCACTTTACGAGTGCATATAAGCGCTCGAGAGGATTAAAAAAAGCGCGCGGTACGTACCGTATAGGAATAAGGTTAACGCCGAGATTTAAATAAGCAGCATTAAGCGCGTTCTTCAATTTGATAATCCGCGAACGAGAGAGCTGGCGAGCGGCCAGTGAAATGCGGGCAGCCTGATATATATTTATCTCTCTCTCTCTTCTGCGCGCATCTGCGCTGTCTATTGAAATATTATCGCGCGTTAAAGCCCGAATTTGCGATATTTGATGCAAATTTCGCGCTGATCTTCGCGGCAGCGGGAAGCCTAATAATAAACAAACGCTGCAGTGCGCCTGCACCCCACACACGGAACGATTCGCGATTCCTCTTTCCGCATTCCGTCGAGGGCGGCAAGCATCGGGTTTACGTGTAATGCACATCGAGTCGCCGATATTTACGATAGCAATTAAAAGCGCGCGAGTGGGCGAATCCGTCTTCCGCGTAGTCGTCGCGCCTTATCCGTAGATGTGCATCGATACCGATTTTACGCCCCGCGCTAAGTGGGTCGAGCGTAAATTTCATCGGCCATTATCGCTAGCATTAGTCGGACACAATTCTCGCGAAAACGTGTCGTTATTATCCCGTCGCCCGGCGTTTATTTATTTTGAACGTGTCGCCGGTAAAAAGCGAAGACACGTACTCGTACCGATATAAACACACACTTGTACGCGGTCGAGTCTTTGTTATCCACCTGCGGTAGCCTTTATCTCTCTCGTGTGCAGCAGCACACACGCGTATAATTATTATCAATCGAGGGCTCCGAATTCGCGACGTCGCGTACCTCGAGGCGACGACTCGAGCAGTTGGAGCATTAATATATAAGCAGACGACGTCGCTATCGAGCGATCTCGAAAATTTTCAGTCCCTCCCATACACCGATTTTTCCTCGTAGGAAAAACAGGTTGCCACATGCAGCCGAGAGAAAGAAGAGTATACGTACGCGCGCGACGTTAACATCTTGTTCTCAACGCTCGCGGGGCCGATTTCTTTTTTTCTTCCCTCGTCTCTCTCTCTCTCTCTCTCTCTCTCTCTCTCTCTCGTCGTGTATAGCGATTTTTACGAAGCGCCTAATTACCCCGAGTGCCACTCCGATCTGCATATATAGATATTGTTCCGGTCGAGTGAGCGATCGGTATGGGTTTTATCGGCGGGATGCAGCGATAGGAGACGCAATATTCTATTGGAAGCTCGTATAGCGAGGCGTTTGATTATTTCTCGAAATTCGCGCTCTGTAGCTTTCGATTAGTCGCGGTGAGAAAAAGAGAGCGAACCGGATCGAGCGCGAAGACAAGTATATAACGTTCGTACGTATGTATACGCGCGGTGAAAAGCCGCGGAGAGGACGTAATTATCCTGGTTAACTCAGATGGCGCGCCGATACTGTCCCATTTGAGTAAGTGATTGAGTCATTTTATCGGCGTAAGCTGCATATACTTCGGGATGTTCTTCCTCTCTCTACGGCTATTTATAGCTTGAGCGGCATATGCGTGTTTACAAATTAATCAGCGATCGCCGCGTTTTTCGTAAGATCGGTATGTACGCAACCGATTTTTCTCGCCGGCTCAACCGATCTCGAAGCTCCTTGAAAGACTTTCTAAACAAGTCGATCGATCGGCGGATCATTATATACCTCTGGAGGCTAATAGTCGGAGGCGCTCCCGACAACCGCTAATTCGCTAACCGCGGCGTTGTTCCCATGACGACGAATATTGCCGGTGTGTACATATGCGCGGATATCGGCGAAAGCGCGGATATATCTTAATACGCGATAAGCCGCGATTGAAACTTAATTGGATCGGAAGGAACTACACGAAAGTTTTCTTCTCCGCTGCTGCATCGAGGACGAGGAAAAATGTCGATTTAATGGGACTTTGATTGTGATAGTCTCTCGAAAATGAAGTGAAAAATCGGCGAATAATGGTGTGTTTGCTTTCGCGGATATATATATATATATATATATATATATATATATATATATATATATGGAGCAATTAGTACGGCTCGGCGAAAGTTTATACCGATTTCTCATTGTCTCCGATAGTTGAAAAACTGCGTTTATAATAAGCTCTCGCGCTTGCATTTTTCCGTGTACACACACTCCGAGGTGTTGCCGACAATGATCGCATGCGACTAATGCTCCTCTCGTGACGGTAATGACCGCGTGCATACTTATTCAGGCATTTCTCTCGTTAAAATAAGATATTTACACCTCGCAGCTGATCGGTATGCGAAAAAAATTAGCAAGGCCGTTTTGCACCTATAGAAAGCCGGCCATCTTCCGTCAATACGCATACCTAATCCCCGTATAGTAGTATGTACAACACACAGACACACATCAGGGAAAGCGCTCGCCGCCCTGCAGTGCACGGAAACGCTGTATATTATCTAGTCGCTCTAAATGTGCAAGTATACGAGCTCGCGAGCGTTATCGGAGAAATTAACTGCGGACAAACTGTTTTATCGCGCGGCGAGATAAGCGCCGCGGCGCACAAGCTGATTAATGGCGCTCTTGTGGCTCCTTTAACGGTACCCGCACGTACACACACACACGTACGCCTCGCTGGCTGCATTGTGCGCCAGCAGATGAGAAATCGATACGCGTGCGAGAGAGCCGATTTTTGATGGATATACGCCCGCGCAAGTATATACTTTCATTTTTTAGCCGCGAGAAAGTGCAAGTGTCAGATCGGTATCGGTATAATCCTATTGTGTCATGTGCCTCTCTCTCTCTCTCTCTCTCTCTCTCTCTCTCTCTTGATTTCCGATATTGACCCCGCGCGGCTCCCGACAATAAAGCTTAGATAAGCGCACCTGTGTAATAATTGCAGCCCGTGTGTGCTTTGTACACAATGGAGAGCTATCGAGTGTCCGAGTGTCTATTGGATTCTCTATTCTCCTATACGCATCAGCCTTGAAAATCCTCCCGTCTCGGATTACTCTCCGGGCTTCTGCTCGTAAATCGACGTGCGTTCTTCGTAAAGTCGATCTTTGGTTTCACGCCGCGAGAGACCGAGACACTATACTATACGCTATTAAAAAAAAAAGAAAAAAAAGCGCATCAGGGGACCGTTACGTTTTCATTATATATGTGCGGGCTCGCTCGACGCGCCCTCGGATAACGGCCTGCGAGAGTTAGTGTTTTTTGCCGAGCGCGGCTGATTATTACATACCCGCGCGAGAGTTTGTCGCGAAATAATAAATTCCGGTCTTTTTATCGCGTTGAAAATTCACAGCGACGTTTTCAGGTCGTTCGGGCGCGAAAAAAAGAATATATCCTTCGACCCACTGACGCGCGGCGATTAATTCTCTCTCCCTTTATCGCGCGAAATAATAACGAGCATAGCATCTCGCGGAATTGTCACTCTTGTAGTGCCCTAATCATCCTCGCGGCAGCGTGAAATTCACGAGGACGTTCGTCTCTGTCCCTCGTGGAGCTATATGACAGTCGGCGCCGATCTCGATCTGTGCTCTCTCGGCGCGCCAGGCTGGATTAAAGATATCGGCCCCGGCACACGACTCTCGGTTATGTAGGTATGTGTGTGTAACCGGTTCCCCGGAGCTCACTACTCTGTGTCCGTCTGGCTCTCGCCTTCTCTCTCTCTCTCTCTCTCTCTCTTTGTCTTTCTCGGCGCGAAGCTGCGCGGAGCGTCTGCATATCAAAGTAGCCACAGCGCCAGGTTCGAGGAATCGCGGCTTTATCTAGCCTCGCTCACGACCCCTTCGGACGGAGAGAGTATAGTCTATGGGAATTAAGATAGGGGCTCTCTCCCTCGGCGTTATGGAAAGAGTTTATTATAATATTCGTTGTTTTTTTTTTTTCAAGATAAGGCACTCGAATTTCGCTTCGCGCGTATTAGGTGCCCCAGATATCGATATAGTGTACTCACCGAGCGTGATCGAGATCTCGCTTGTTGCCCAGGAGCAGGGCGGTGAAGTAGGATGGCAGCCTGAGATCGGCAAGCTGCTTGAGCAAGCCTCTTGCCTCCTGGAAGCTGCGCTTGCACGTCACGCTGTAGACAATGACGAAGGCCTCGCCCCATCTTATGTGCGAGTACAGACAGCCGTTCTCCTGCGAACAGACAAAACACGGGGTTTCTTTTACATATGCGCATGTACGCCGGGTGACAAGAGATCGGTATGTGTATGTGTGCTGTGTAATGGTTGTGAGGAGATGAACGTTAATTATAACACACATCCCGGCGGCGCTAAGTGCCAATCAAAAGCTCGCGGAAATTCGGCGATGATAGCTGACGATGCCGGCTTTTTTTAATACCGATCGTTAACCGATCGTATGTGTATGAAACCTGTAATAATGGCCTCTCGACGAGTTCATCACCGTTGCACTCTGTTATTATATTATGCGATTTCATCTTATTTGTATATAATCAAAAAGTATAGCACTAATTGATTTTTGTTTGACCATCAGTCAAGTTAAGTGCGAATAGTGTAAATCAGTGACGATATTATAATGCGCTAAACACATATCAAGGTTCTACACTCTACAGGCAGTTACAGCATGAACGGCTCAAGCCGTCGTTTCAACGAGGCTATTTCGGCTTATCGTGACGCGGGAGACGTGTTTCCTATAGAAAAGGTGCTTATGCGCCACCTGTCGTCGCTAGCCGGAGACTTATATGTCCCTCATCTTCTTGAATAAGAGAAACAATGTCAATCGCGCATCGCAATAACCCGCTTACTCTGCACTCCCAAGTCCCTCATAATTACATACCCGAATAATACGTCGAAAAACGAGCGATTGTTTCACGCAAAGCTCCCCAATATACAAACACACGCATCACCGTTACAACGACCCATCCGCAGCCGAGAATCAATCTTTTTGCGCCTCTCTTCCGGCGCGCAGCTCTCTCGAGTAATTATTTTCTTGCGGATTAATCTTTACGAGCGTCCGAAATTTCTTTTTTCGTGTAATGAGCTCTCGTTTACGATCGGAGAAGAAAAAAGAAGAGGAGCCGAGGAGCGAATATAAGGCAGCGATTGTCAGGCGCGAAATTTATTCTACATCCACCGATAGCTTATCCCGAGTGGGCGAACGTTCGCGACTCGCGTTTTCCGCGTTATTATACGCGTGCGCGCGCGAGAGAGAGGGCTATTAATACACGCGAGCGACTGCGTTGCGTCGCGCACACAACGCCTTAATTCGCGATTCGGATTTCGAGAGCAGTGGGAACGTCGAGCGAGCGCGTTTGTTTGTTCCGCTTTGCCGAGAGGTAAAATTAGAGCGAGTTTGTGTGAGAGGGAGAGAGAGAGAGAGAAAGATCCCTGCTGGATGATATTGTGTGCGAGAGAGCTGCGTATGGCGCATCAGTCATTTTTATCTCGGCTCGAGGAGAGTCGGACTTTCGAAATTTTTCGCAAACGTTCGTCATGCACACGCGGCTCTGGAGAATGTTTTTTCGAGAAAGATTTATTTACGATGTTTGCCAACGGGAACTTTTAAAAAAATAAATATTATATAAGCACACCCCCCAGCGAGCGAGAACAGTTAGAGCTTTGCTAACAGGATTTCATTCGGTTCATTATAGAAAGTTAAAGCTCCGGATGGGGAACAAACGAACGCGCAGAAATTCGCTCAGCGAATAAAGCCTAGCTCGCGGCTACGAGCTCGTTAGTCCCGAACTTTATTAGACTCGGATCCGGCTTATCGTCGCCGTTTCGTTCTCTCCTTGTAATTCGCGTCGATATACACGCGTGTGCCTATATAATACACGTATACATATATACCTATATGCGGAAGCGCAACGTACGCGGCGCCTTAGGAATTTATGTAAAGTACCATAATTAGATGACATAAGGTCAGCCGCAATTAATCCCGGGGGATATTGCGCGGAGGGATTATACGATATAGCGTTATACACCGCCGTATGGCGATTTATGGAAATTAGAATCGTCTTAATTAGCCGCCGCGAATTTGTCGAGGGCCGTAAAAATTAATTATGTAAATATAAAAGCAAATTGCGGGGGTATAATGCTCGGGTCTAGGCTCGCGTGTGTACACTTATGTATAAAAGTTAAACTTCACGATATAATAAAATATTTGAAAGGGGTGATAAATTTAATGCGCATATTGAAATGCCGCATTAATCGCGCTGCAAATAACTCGTTTTCAATATATACGCGTACGCGCGGGCAAAACAATAACAAATTACCATAATTAAGTTAATTCGTGCAAAACGCTGCGCTCAGCTCGAGTCGGATTAAATAAATTAAACGTTACATAAAACGCGGCCGATCGACGAATAAATCCTACAATACGTCCACACAGGCGCGCGCGACTTAATCACGAGAGAGAGAGAGAGAGAGAGAGAGAGGGAATGTGTGTAATGTTATTTACGCCTTTGACCAGGTCATTAATCTCTCGCGTGTGTTTCTCGGCCTCATTTTTTCCGCTTAATTTATTCCACACGCTCCGCGAGCCGATTTTGATCGATCGGCGCGGTTCTAACGAATTCCTCCCGACGACAAATCGCCGGCGAATTCGGACACAATTCGTTTTATACTCGCGCGTACGTATTGCACAACTATATATGACTCAATCTCTCGAACGCATAAATCGTCGCTCGCTCGAATCGATTTTTCCTAGTCCCGATAGATACACACATACACACACTCACTCGGCTTCTCATTTGCATGTCGGCGGAGAAAGAGCTGCGCGCAGCGGCAGTCCTGCATATATATTTATAAACGCGCGACGGGCGAGTGTGTCTGGCCCATTTTCGCGGCGCGCGCAAATAAATTCCGCGACGCGACGAGCCTTGGGAAGGTCGGATATGCTCGCGACCTCCTCCCTCTTCCTCCCACGCGAGCGACATTTCGCGCCGATTTTTTGCTCCTCCCAATTTTATGACGCGACGGGATTATCGAGTACAAGTTTGTTGTTCGCGAAGGGAATAGGTGTGACAAGTGTTTATGAATAATTAATAAGAAGTCCGCTGCGGTGTGTACGTGTCTTGTTCGGCATTTTTTTTTTTTTTCGAGATCGTTTCGAGACTGAGACGTATACGCGGCTGCATAAATAATCGATAACAATAAATTTCGAACCGGTTGAAAAAATGAAAAAGCCGACGAGTTTTCCTTGTGATTTCAAGAGTATACAAGTATGTGCACCTCGACATTGTCGCATACAACGCTAGTAAAAAGTACAGTCTGTATCCGTGTGCATCCTAGTCGCAAAAAGGCAAAAGCCTAGACCATATCGACGCACTACAAGCCGGCATGTCTCTGCTCTGTACCCCGCGTGTAGTACTACCACTACACGAGTGATAGGCCGCGCACAGGCCTATGTTTCCGCGGTTCGCTTTGCCGACACCGAAGACATGCGCCGAAGCTTTTCCTTTTAGCTCTCCTACGTCGATGCGCACGGAATGCATACGTCGATTTTCGCGTGGAATTTAAACACACACGCGTACGCGTGTTATACCTCGCTGTACTTTCGTTTTATAAATAGAATCGAGCAAGGGCGAGAGCGTCGCGAGGTCGAGGATCGATCCCCGACGACGACAATGAGATTCGTAACAAGAATCTCCGAGATAAGCCTCTGGACACGTATACGCGCTTAACATAAGTGCAGTGAGAGCTGAGCGTGTCGCGGCAATCTAATAATTGTGCGCGCGACGTCGCTTCGCTTTTGTTCGCGTTTTGCCAGACGCTCTTCTATACCTACATATAGATCCAATTTGCATTTAGAGCGAGGCGTCGCGTACACAGATGGAATATCGAGTGAACGAACTCTCAGGATAGCTCTGCTCGAATGTCAAGAAAGAGGTGGTTCATCGAACCTCGTAATATTCGCACAGGACACTTTCGCCTTCGTAGATTACGCGAGAGCTTCCCGCGTATCGATTTCGCGGAACGACAAGTGCCGAGAGAGGAAGTGAATAACGCGTAGAGCCTTAGGAGGAGAGATAATCCAAGCGACGGAAGTCGATCGCGGAGAGGTGTCGCGCTCAATTGAGACGTCATTCAATACTATATGGATATGTACGGGGTTAGGTAATGCGCAGCTGCGTGCAGAGTCTCGGTGTGTAATCGAATTTTTAGCTCGATCTCTTCAGCTAGTTGATTAATCGCCGGCTAAGAAAGTGCGTGTGTATAAGGTGTCGACGGTAACGCGAGATGGGGAAAGGGATTTGGTTTTTTTTATCGACACCCTCGAAGAGACCGCGTGAAAGTATTGTTTTGATAGCACTGGATTTTCGGAAATTAGAATCGTGAAAAATCGGTAAAGAGCCCTTGAGAGATCGGTACAACGATCTCAGATCGATCACCGAGAAGACACTAAGCGACCATTGTGTTGTCAAGCCAAATTCCATCCGCTGATGTATCTCGAGGCTGGCCTTAATTAAGCTCCGGAGGCGCGGTCACGAGGTCAGGAGCAACGATCGGTATACACACATACATACCGATCGTTAATTCGATTTTCCAGTTCTCCTCACATTCTCGCTTCCACTTTCTGCAAACTTATAAATAGAGGCTCAGCGGGGAACGTCCAGTTACAAAGTCTCCGCTATTAGTTTTACCCGCTAGGCTGTATACACTCGAGTGTCCCTATACGTAATTACACGTGCGCGCGAGTGTATACACTCGCGCGCCTCCGAATATAGACGCACTTATAATTAGCTCGCGAGAATCGCAATGTCTATTTCCGAGCGTTACACACACACGCACATACGCGCACAACTCGAGAGAGCAGTTACTTAATTTTTCCCCATCGAGATTACACTCGTATCGCAGCCCTTAATACAGGCCGCGATCTGCGAGTATTTACTCGGGCCATTACGCGCGCGAGAGAGGGAGAGAGAGAAGAGCGGCTAGATACACACACGGCGCTGATTTACGCGGAAAACGAGGGGCGAAATATTGTTGCGGATAGCGCGGGTTTTACGAGGGCTTTATACGCCGGGCGTTTACACTCCCGACTTTTTTTTCTCGCCGAGCAGTATACCCCCCCCCCCCCCCCCTGAGTAATGGTGATTATGAGAGAGCGGCTGTAATAAAGTAATTGGGAAACTAGCTCCGTATGAAAAACTCGTCCCCTCCACTCGAACGCGTCGCTGTGTATATTAATCGCGGAATTTTTAAACGCTCGACATTACATAAATCTAGCTAATGATAAATTAAGCGCAAGTATACTTTCGCGTCTTTAATATCCTCGCACGCGCGCGTACGTATCGAGTGTCCCTTCTCTCTCGCTTCCGAGTCGCGTCTTAAATTTCGCATCAAGCGCCTTAATCGACTTTCATCCGGCCGATAAACAATGGAGCCCGACACGCGTTGCGGATGAAAAATGGAGAGAGCGAGTGAGAAAAATCCAGGAGATGAGCTGCACAATGGAGAGGAAAGGACGAGGAAGTGTGCCAGAGAGGAGAGAAGGATCCGGTGATTTTTGGGCAATTAGCGAAACCTCTGTTTACACCGAACAGATTAACGTCCGAGGCGAGTTTAAGTTATGTCTCGACGAGTGTAAGCGGTGAGAAAGGACGTTATACCGTTTTCGGACGATTTATATCAGTATTCCTCTCCATTGAATCTTTCAAACACTTCGATCCAGGGTGCAATAGCCTCCGGATCTAAAAGAATCATCAGCTCGCAGCTATTCGCGTAACCCCTCCGATCTTTATCGTCGCCTTAAAATACCGCGAGCCAACGCTCGCTCGCGCGGAGACAAAATAAAGCTGCAAACTCGTCCCCCTCCCCCGATGCATAACAGCGAATGGAATCCCGCAGCTAATTTCCACGCCGCGAGATTTTTCCGTCTCGAGCTTTGGCGCCGGGGGAGTAACCCCTCTCTGCGGCGAGATTTATGCGCTCTCTCGAAACAATGCACGATAGAAATATTAATCCCTCTCGCTCGCAGCGTTGCGAAAGCTGCTGCGTGCGTGTATGACGCCCACGCGTGGGTGAGAGAGAGCCGACTTCCTCCGCGAGTGACATCAGCGGGAGAGGCAAGGTCGCGTGTTTGTGCATCGAGAGGAGCTTATTTTAAGCGGGTGCGAGTGTAAAAGGAAGAATAATCCGGTGAGGACACGCGGTGAGTAGTGTTGGCTTTTGAGGGTCAGTGTAACGGTGCGTTCTGATTACGGACTTGGTTCGCGCGAGTTGTCTCTCTCTCTCTCTCAACCGCAGGAGCATCAACCCTCGAACGAAAGCCATCAGCTCTTTATCCTCTTATTCCCAGGAGTTCGCGACGAAAATCCCCGGAATCTAAAAAGCCGCGACCTTGAGCCTCTACAATGCCTGCACTTTCGATTTCACGGCGAGTCGATCTCGCTTTCATAAGCTTGCATAAACGACGTGCGTAACGCGTCCCGCGAGTCGATAGATTAGGCTTCTAATCCGGCTGATTAAGCCGTAAATAAACAGCGCGGGAATTGAGTCAACAGTGAGAGATCGGTACACGTACGGCATCGGCGTATGGAAGCTTCTTCTTCTCCGTCGTCGTCGTCGTCGTCGTCGTCTTCTTGCACACATAGCCGACGGGCGAACGGTAGCCACTATGCGTTCGGCTTGATTAACGATGTCGGCGCCCCGCGCCTCTCAATAATTGGGCAATAAATCCTCATTAAACGCTGGCGGTGTCGCGCAAGCGCAAGCGCCGCGCAAGGACGTTTCGTGACGCTCGTGCGGTGTATACGGCTTATCACAAAGTCGAAGATGCCGAACCGTTTACCGTGTGTGTGTGTGTGTGTACTATCGGACGAGGGATAATGTATGGGGGTAGCGATGCGATCGGGAACGAAGCGCAAGGAATTTATTTATGCTAGAAGGGTTGCTTTGAAATTTTAATAGAAGAGAGGATTTTTCCGACTGGTATTGGGTAATTAGAAAACTGAGGGATTGTTCGCTTAATTAATCGAGTATTTTTTCACGCACACGTACGTTATGGTATACGGGCCGGCGTCACGGGAAGTGAGCGATTAATGAAAGTTACGGGCCGCGAGGCTGTACCGCTAAGTGCGCCTGTGTGTACCGCAACGCGCGAGACTCTCATCTCCGATGTAAAACAAGTGTCCCGGTTAATCGGATTGAATACGCGAGCATTTGCATTTTCGAACGAATCGAAATATCGGTATGTGAGCGATTTTTTTTTTACTTCGTTCTTCGCTGCAGTCGACCTGTTCGAACGACAGTACTATATAACATACATTATAAGCATATACGAGAGAATAAGAAGCTACTGGAATTTTCGCTTCGTAATATCGCAGCTGTGCCTTTTCACCGCGACTCCATTAAAGGACTGCATGGATACACCGCTATGCTCATACGTGATTCGATTCTGTGATTTCGCCGCGCACTGTCTATAGAGCTCGGCTCGCGCGTGCGACCTTTTTTTCTCTCGAGCTTATGATACACCGTCAACGTTATGGAACATAGTTAAGATTTGTTGTAACAAAGCAACAAGGTGTCTCGTAAAAAAAGTCGTTTATAGCTACTAATGCCGCGGGCAATAACGGTGCAGCGCAGCAGCAGCAGCAGCAGCAGCAGCTCTTACGCCTAAGTGCACAGGCTGCTTATATACTGTATCTAGCCCTCGATATACATACTCTCTTGCGCGCGCGGCATTGTTTATAGGGTACGAACTATAAGGCACGGAGAAGCCGCACCGCATAATGAGCCCACGTTCTCTACCATCTGATTTATGCCTATATACACGACGACCAAGGCCACTCTATACATACGTGTATGCCTATATGACAGTGTATACACACTCACGGATTCTTTTATTTCGAGCGAGCGGAGCATCGGGAGCATCGAAAATAGTTTACCAACGCGTTCGCCAAAATCGAGAAAATCAACGGGCTCTCGCTTAACCTTCGCATTTGAATAAACCGCCACACGCTTCTCTCTCTCTCTCTCTCTCTCTCTCTCTCTCTCTCTCTATCTCTCTACTATACATATATATGCGTATAGCAGACGACGTTTCATTAGAGCGCGATAAACAAGCTCAAAATCCAATCAGTTCGAGAAGAGGGAGGGATACACAAAGGGAACAAAACGGTATAACACGCGAGCACGGGTGCTTAAACCAGCAGCGACGCCTTTTTTCGCCGGCAGAGGCGCTACCGTCGCAGGCCAAAAAAAAGAATCGAACGGATCGAGAATCTCAATAAGATAATATATATATATATATATATATATATATATATAAATATAAAATCCCTTCACGCTGCACGCAAGCACGCATTTGTAGAGGAGAGAGTTGAGGAAAATCAAAGCAGCAAAAAGCCGTGGGTTAATCGCGCGCGCGCATCGCGACAGGTGCGAAAACAGTGAAAGAGAGAGAGCGCGCGCGCGCCGGTAATTGCGGACAAACCAGTTTGGCTCTAAAAACAGCCCAGGCGCTACCGAATGTCCGCGCAGTGTACAGTATACCTGCTATGCGCGGATCTTCTTTCGCGCGCTCGAGACAGCCGGAAATGAGGAGGGAATTTTGTTTTTTTTTTTTTTTGTTGTCATTGTCTCGGATCGGATTTCATCGGCATTGTTCGTTGATGCGGTTCCGTCTTTGCCGTTTTTTTTTTTTTCGTATCAAGAGCCTAAAGGGATGACTTCTCTCTGACGAATATCTGCGCGTATGAGGTCTACCGTATACTTTGAGAGTAAAGTGGAAGCTGCGTCGAGGGATGGAATTAAGCTGATCTCGATCGCGCGGGGGAATAGTCTTATCCTACTTTTTGGAGTCCGAGAGGGGGCGAAGAGGGAGAGGGACTTTTTGAAAAGTACTGATGATGATGCGGCGATTGAAATAATCGATTCGGACTTTGCATACTCGTATATGGCTGTATATAGCTTCGAGACTTGCGCGAAATTACCTGTGTGTTCGGTGTATCTGTGCGAAAAATTCGAGCGAGAGAGATGAAAAAGAGTGAAAGGAATTCGCTACGCAATTTGCCACCACAAAAGGGTTCTGCTAACGTTGCTGTACACTCATTCCAATGCTCTGATATTATACTCATGAGACTTTTTGTCGCGCCGGTATTAATTTACATCCAGCCAAAAAAAAAAAAAAAAAAAAAAACGTGGTTACGCATACATTTTTCCGATTAGTAACCCAATTTTCGGCTTGGGTTGTCTATAAAAATTAGCCTGCTAACCATAAGCGATTTAAAAATTCGCGAAGAGGCTAATTTAGCGGCGAGTCGGCCCTAATTTCACGCCGCCGCGGGCTTCCGCTGCTCTTCAAAGGAGAGCGAGTCGAATCGGCGTTTTAGGATAGGAGGCTCATACTCTCTCAAGGGCAAAAAGGTTTCACGCCTGTCCTTCGACGATTTCGCGGGGGTCAGATCTTCCGGCGATTATTTCGAGACCGAAAAAAAAAATTGTTTAAAAATATACTCGCAATGGGAATATCGATCCCGAACTACCCAATCTCCATGCATTACCGACGAAACCACGAGAGAGCAGTTACGTCACAAAACGATCAGACAAACCAATACAAGCAAAGTCCAGTAGTCGAGAGAGACACAATCGGTTTTCGCGAAATTACGAGCTTATATACATATAGACACGGGGTAAAGGTATCCTGGTATACGTACAGCGTATATATACAACAACAACGACAACGACGACGACGGTTTCCCGTTTCCCGCAGCCGCAAAATGTCCTCATTCCCCGGCTCTCTGCGGTCTTTCTCACCGACTGCCTATGTATTGCGGAGAGGGATTCTCGCGGCTCTTTTTCGTTTTCCGCGCGCCAGCGCAAGGGAGAGCGCGAAAAAATCTCTGCGGTTACATCTCGAGAGAGGCGCGAGTGTAATATACTTTCTTCGCGACTTTCTGCATCGCGATTATTAATGGCTTACTTTTCTCGCGATCGCTCTTTCGGATTCATTGAATCTTATCCTCTATCCTACATATAACATCCACGAGATTAATTAGCCATAAATCGAACTCCCGTATACAGCGCGTATCGCGTAACGTTTAAGCAGATATATAAATATCGCGTATACAAAAGGGCTGCTTCCAACCGGAAAAGCGTCGAGTCAGAGAGAGAGAGAGAGAGAGAGAGAGAGAGAGAGAGAGAGAGAGA
>QLSS01000023.1:271839-287469 GCA_024372645.1 Trichomalopsis sarcophagae | reverse complement strand
AGAGAGAGAGAGAGAGAGAGAGAGAGAGAGAGAGAGAGAGAGAGAGAATTTCCCCTTTACTATCGCGTGCTATACCCGCATGATGTAATTATACGGAATTTCACTCTCCTCGCGAGTGAAAGAGACGCGTGTGTATGGCTTTTCGATGCCATAATGATCGCCGATCGATTTTCCCTCTCGCGATTTAAAACTTAAATGCGCCGATTTTTTCCCTCGTCGTTTTCGTTTCGAGCTGAGCTCGATTTTATAAAAGAGTAGCGGACGTACGTACGCGCGTATAATTGAACGTCGCGCGAGAAATTCGCTTCTTCCGAGGGTCCGGAATTACTCGGCGGTCGTCGAACCGGGAGAAATTTGCATTGTTAATCGCACCGGTGGCAGCTGTATGCGAGCTCTCTTATCGACCGAGATGCGGCTGATTTACACGGTTAAACAGAGACGCTTCCCGGAAAAATCGGTAAGTACCCGTAGCTATATAGATTCGTTAGTCGCGCATTCTTTACACCTCGAAAGAGATCGAAATTCAAGCCACAGTGAAAAGACGCTAATCGGCATGGAGTAATCTACGAGGCCTTGTGCAGCGTTTCCACTTCGGCATTGATTTCAAGTTCAGCGAGCGTGAAGCAGGAGATTTGAAATCGAAGGTGATTGATTGATCGGTCGCTGAACTGCGGTATATCTCGCTCGCGCTATCTTTTTTCCGTGTACTTCACGCACACCGATCGAATTTCCACTTTACCCGAAGAAAATACACAACTTCGGTGCATGTGTGTACGCGAAGCTACTCATAGCTATCAGCTGACTGCAGGCGAGAGGAATGCATCCCGCGGGTAGACAGCGTCGGCGGCAGCAGCATCTCTCGGGGCGGAGATCGGAGGCTCGATTTAAACTAGAAAGCCGCGCGGCGCAGAATGCAGATCCGCCGCTACAGCGCCATAACTCATGAGCCGGCACAATAATTAGGTGTACACCCGGCTAGACGCTCGCTCTCGCACGTGGAAATCTGCACTGCAGCTCTCTTGCAGCCGCGAGATTTTCATCTGCGCGCGAGTGTGTAGCCGCTTTTATGATCTATCGTAAAGCTCGCCTAACGCAGCCGTGTGTGTGTGCTGGACTGTGAGGGGACGAGTTTTTAGAACGGTGTAGTACCGATTTTTCAGAGCGTAATTACGCCGGGTGACGAATAAATCGGTTGTTCGATCGGATCGTTCTTACTCAAGCCGTCTCTGTTGTATAATAATTTCGAACGCCGAGAGTTAATCTGCCATTGCCATCGATAATGCGCTTTACATAACGCGTAGGCGTATGTCCCGAAAGTAAGCCACCCGAAAACAGCGTCTTATCAAAATCGGTGCGCAGGGCTTGCATCAGTCATCCGTAACAGTATTACCGATCTCCCGTACAAAAAGTGTCAACGACACCCGAAATCCCGGTTATTTTTCAACTCGTGTACGTTACAGATAAGCCAACCACCCCGATCGATCATCCCGTGCAATATTAATGAATCTTTCGCCCCTCGAAAGAAAAAAAAAATCGGCAAGAATGGTCCGCGACGATTCCGATCTCCAAACCCGTTTGCGCGCGCACGTGGAAAAGGGCTTTTCCATCACCAAACTTTTTCTTTAATTAGCAAATTTATCGATATAGCCGAGTGGAAGAGAGTAGGGGGAAGCCAAGAAGGGAACTGGATCCGATAATTTTATACATACGAGAGGGGACGACGAGCTACCGGTCGTACACGCCGATTTTTCTCGTCCCGTCGTGCCTCGCGCTAGGTGCCGGGGAAAAAGGAAGATCGCGCTCGTGTTGCGTCGCGCAAGGACGTCGATGATGATGATGATGATGATGATGATGATGAGGATGCCGGTGTAGTGGAAACGATTCGAAAGAGCTGCTTGAGGTTTTTGCGAGATAAGTGTGCCGCGGCGATGATCGATGTTTGACGAATGTTACTGCCGATTTTTCACTCTCGTGTACGACGAGTTTATCGAAATACCGAGTATTTTTCGCTTGATTGATTGTCCCTCGCTCGTACCATCTGATGTACGGTTTTCTTACGCGTAGACGTATGCGTTGTGTATACCGGTCGATTTTTCAGCGCGAGAAAAAACGTCAGTACTATTACACGTTTATTACAGTCAGGTATGCTCGTTATACACCGGGCGAGAGGCTTTATCTAGTAGTTTATACGCCATTGAGACGGCGCCGCAAAAAGCCGGAGAGAAGGAGAGACGCGGCAAGAACACGAGACAGGAGAGGAGGAGAAGCGGTCTCGAGTAGTTTGGATTTTAATCGATGCGACGATTAACCCGACACCGAGAGCTTGTTCGTCCATTTTTTTTTTCTTCCGCAGACTCCTCTCTCCTTTTTCTCGCTCCAGCAGAGCACGCGTGTTACGCGGATAATTAAATGATTGATTAACGTCGAACATAATCGAACCTCCTCGTTCGTCCGATTTATATTCGTGCTTTCCAAAAAAAAAAAGAATAATCCTCCGCGCATTTTTCGCAAAACTCGCTCGTAATTTGTTGCAACACGCGTCAGAAGCCTAGATACACACACACACACACATATGCCGATCTCGTCGGCGCGGATATCGGCGCCTTATCGCGACCGGATGATAAATCGCTCGACGAGATCCAGTTTCCCCGGGCCGTAACATCCTACTGTGCGCCGCGTGCGATGACGTGCCTTTCCTCCTCTCGGATTTCCGAGACGTATACTTTACCGAGCGTGACAAAGTCTCCCTCCCGCGTTTATGAATTTCGCCGCGATTTACGAGCCTCCTCGATGTTTGCAAAAGCTCTTCAATCTCTCTCTCTCTCTCATTGATAATTCTCGGAGAATAATAATAAAATTCCACGAGATCGCGTAAAAATACAGCACACAGCCGAGGGCTCTTTCGATCGGCAGTCGATATCCTCGGCGTATAACGTACGCCCCCGCGCTCGCTCGCTCGCGCGCGATGAATTAAAAGCATCGTGGCGCCCGCGAAGCCCTCGGGCCGGTGCAGCGACCGATCGACCGAGGAAATCGAATATATCGCGAGCTCGTGCCGAGTGTTATACTCTGTCCGATTTGTGTATGTGTGTGTACACGTGGTTATGATAATATATTACGCGTGCGGTGCGGATTTTTCGCTGAAAAATTCGGTTCCGCGTTACTCTCAAAAGTTTATAGCGACTGACGGAGGAAATTACATATAGCGTGTCGCGCCTACGCTCGGGATGGCAGAAGATTGCGTTTTGAAATCGTGAGCGGACAATTTGAAGATAATACGATAGCGCGCACCGGAGTGGTATTGCGCCGAATCCGCGACATTGACGAAATCGTATAATCATCAAGTTGTGTATTTTGAGACTTTTATATCTCGGCGGAGATAAGTACTCGCTCTCTCTCTAAAATGCTCTCCTCTTCGAAAGTACGCCCGTCTCTGTTTGTAAACAAGAGTTTAAAAAAAAAAAAAAAAAAAAAAAAAAAATCGCGCACACGCGTCGCAAGTAGAGCGCGTTACGGATTCTCCAGAGCGAGAAAATAGGCCAGGATACCCATCCGACAATTTGCATGCGCGCGCGGTACATGTATATATAGGTATAAATGAAAGAAGGAAGGCATATTACTCACCGCTCGTCGAGCTGTACTCGCCGATGTAGCGCCGCGTCAGGTATCGCACTACCACCGCTGGAACAGACAAAAAATTACGAGCTCTTATTACTCTCGCTCATATATACATGTATATATTCTCTCGTTCCCTTTCTTTTCGCGCGGGTTTATAGGCGCAGCGCCGGGGTTATTACCAGCCGGTAATAAGCCGGCTTTTAATTTCGGCCTCCCGGGCTTATTTGACCCTTTTTTTCTCTTAACGCTTTTGTTTTTTTCTTCAGCGAGAAATCCGTTCGGAGGAAGATCTGGATTGGCCCGATGAGGAAGTGATCGTTAAGAAGGATGGATTCATTTTTTTTTTTTTTTGAACTCGAGAAAGTAAGAGTCGACGGAATAGGTCTTTTTACGGTCGTCGATTTTTTTCTGGCCGTTTGTCTAAACACACAATGGGCTCTATTGTTGATTTTTTGTTTTTGTTCGAATCGATTTGTGCGACGGAAAAATATCAGTCAGCGGCAGCAGCGGAACGAATGAGTCGAGTTGTTGTGCTCGTATAATACCAGTTTCTCGTTGTCTCTCTTTCTCCGTGTGTGTGTGTGTGTGTGTGTGTGTGTGTGTGTGTGTGTGTACGTACGCACGAGAGAGAAAAAAACAAGGCTGAAAAGTGCTTTCCGAGCTGCAATGGCTATGTTTGCTGCTCATTCATGGCTATACTATATGCGAGAGGAACGCGATCGAGCTTGCGGGTTGTTTTAGAAACGTAAATTACTTATAATTGAAATTTCCAAAAAATCAATCCTACATCGCTAGAGCGAAACGATCGGTTCCGAACAAGGTGCCATATCTACGCGCTGCACGTACTCGTCTTATAATAATGAGGGAAACGGGAAAGTGGCCATACGCGCCCACCTAATTGGACACATAGGTTGCTCGTATATACACTTTTCCAATCGAGAAACCAACGCCAGCAGCAAATATCCGCAAACTTATGGCGGGAAATTCAAATTTTCAAAAGCGTCGATAATTCCAACGCCACATCCAGAACACAGAATCTCGTACACATCACCGAGTCAATCTCTCCTCACAAGGTCGGCGCAATCAGTTCTCCGCGCCACACACTCGTCCCTCTCTCGCGCGAAGCAACTCTCACGCATGCGCGCACACACACACAGAGGGGTATACCGATCCAGAAAACTCGGTCTTCCCGCTAAGGAGCCTCGCGCTGACCCGATTCACGCTCGCATAGATCGCTGCACCTGTCCGCTCTCTCGCCTCTAATTTCGCCGGGTTATCAGAGAAAGTAACGCACTCGCCCCAATAACGCTCGCACACACGTGTAATTTCTCGCCGGCACCGCAAGTTTCTCCAAATTTGGCCACCGCGAAAAATTCACCGAGCTTTCGTGCTTTTATTATTCGGTGTGTGTGTGTGTGTGTACGCATACTTTCTAACGGCGCAATCGCAGAGCTGTCGAATTTATCAGCGGCAGTTAGCCTGTACCGGGTAGACCTATGGATAAAGGTAAAATGTAATTATATGCTCAGCTATTTGGACGCATTGTCGAGATTGCATCAGGCGGATCCGAGCTTCTTCGCTTGTTTGGAGAGACGAAGATTGCGTTGCGCGGGTGTGTGTGTGTGTGTGAGTCAGGTTGTGCGAACAATGCGAGATCACGCGATAATGGTCTACTCGCGTTTCGTCTACTGAGAGATCGTGACAAAGACGCTATATCCTCTACATAGTAAACACGCGACACGATGAGGAGTTATTTTCCACACCTTATTTAATTAGATAAACCTCGACTTACGCAAACGCGTGACTAATTAATCCGCACTGAAAAAAGAACGCGCCGGGGATTCAAAAGCTCCACGTCGGAACGCGGAACTCATTTATCGAGGAAGCAGCAGCTAAACGTCGAACTCGATGTGTATACGTGTGGACGACACTTTTTGATACACGCACTCGCTGAAATTTGCATGAACCGGTAAATCGAGGTTAAGCCGAGAGAGACACTTTCCACGCACGCACACACACACACATACACTGTTGACACTTGTCGTCGCGTACAAGCAACGACGACTTATCTCCGCGGCGTCGATAAACTAATTACGGCATCGCGCGGATTTGCAAAGCGAACCGCCGACACTCTTTTCGGGGACGGAAGCGCGACTTTCACGAGGTGTCGATGCACCCTATATACACACAATCCGTATACGTGTACCTCATATAACGAGAGTCAAGGTCGGACTGTTTTTCCTTTACGGTATACATTTTATCCTCGCGTAAGAAACACTTCGCGATATTATATAAAACACACGCGTTTTCATAAATCGCGTCGCACATATATAAATTTGTACAACAGAGATGTTTAGAAACCGATTTATTTATTGTCGATTATCAGGAGCATGAATCTTCGTAGAATTATGAGCTTTCGAACGGCGCTGAATTATAAATCATTAATCTTTTCGCGAGCGAGCGCAGGCGAGCGAGCGAACGGGAGGATATCAATACCGCCAGCCTGAATTATAGTCCATATTCCCCGAGTGTGTGTATACGTACACACACATACACACGCGGGGGATAAAGTCTACGCGGAATATAGAAATAACGAATGATCATAAATCCACGTGTTTACTTATAATGCGAGCTTAAGCTGTACATTCATTACTGCCGAGCGAGATTTTTCAAGCTTCTTCTATGCCGCTTATATCCTTTAGGGGGGGGGGGGGGGGATTACGTAATTGTGGATTTTATAACGAAAAGTAAGGCGGCGAATAATTACGCTATTATGCCGCGTACGGCTGTATTAATTATGAACTGCGCGCGCTGCGACTCGTGTAATTTATGCCTCGGCTAATTAATAAATTTTCTCTCGCTGCCTTTGAATTGATCGTTTTCCATTATATACGCGCATGCGCTCTATGATAAATCAGCCGGTATGATAAAGTCCCCTATAATATACACTCGAGAAAGACCAAAAATCGGTTCAACACACGCGAGCGAGGTGTGAGCTCGTTATGGCACCGCATCAGCGCCTCAATTACGAGGCTGCTGCAGACACTCGAAATTGCGGGGAATTTTCGAGGGAGCCCTCCTCGTTCTAAGAACGACTTCTTCTACACGTGTCGACAGCTGCTATTCGCGAGAAGAATTTCGGCGCGAGTAATTGCCAGCTATGCTTCACCGGGAGATCGGTATCTCGTATTCTCGACGATGACGAGAAAAAAAAAGGGAAAGAAAAGCTGGTGAATAGGGGATTTTTCGCGATCGGTAGTAACGCTCCCGCCGGCGATCGGTATGGTACGTATACGGAGAGAGGCGTGGATCTGACGGAGAGAACCGGCTTGTAGCTATAGGGGAGAGAACAATCGGCAGGCTGTATCGAGACTGCAACTCAAATTGGCGTTTTCTTCGCTGACGAGCACACGAGCGATTCCGTGTTGCGTCTCAACCGATCGCCTGCGAATCGGTTTATCGTTTTTGACGGCTGGGAACTAACGACCTCCCGATAAACGAAAGGAGCATAGCGAGATCGACACGGTTTCACTGGAGATCGAAGCTAAATACTAGTAAGGTATCGGTAGTCCTATAGAATACAGAAACGTGGAATACCCCGTGTACATACCCTTTTCCTCTCGACGTCGGCTCTGTATATGAACGTTATCTCCCCCCGGAGCCAAGAGATTGATGGACGAAGATTACGCGGGAGGCGCGAGAACGACGGCTCGAGTCAAATTCCGCGCATTGTCGATCTGCCTCGGATACATACATACCGATTCTCTCTCTCTCTCTCTCTCTCTCTCTCTCTCTCACCTACGACGACGATTTAATCGGGTACATAATACCGGTCTCTCGGATAGATCGGCAAATTTCTGGTATAACACTGTACGCGTATATTAAAAGCAAATCGAGTTGGAAGACACGAGAGAGAAAAAAAAACGCAGACGCAGGTAATTGCATTACACGTCCTTTCACTCGACGTCTAGGCGCCGACGACGATGACGACCGGTCCCATTACTCGACCGGCGCCTCTCTCTCTCCCTGAGCGCGTACAAACACATGCGAGCGCGCGCGAGATTTTCAATCAGCCGCTTAGAATTGAATTATGAGCCGCAGTGAAGAGGACCGTTATACGCGCGCGTCGTCGTTGATGAATTTTCGCGGGAAAGAGAGAGAGAGAGAGAGAGAGAAAAAAAAACAAACGGGCGTCGCGTTTCTCACCTTGACACTGTTTGGGAGGATCGGCACACGCGTAAGCGCACATATCATCCGCTGGAAAGAAAGAGTGACGGCCGAGGTTAGCCTTATTAACCTAACCCACATTATCGCGGACTCATCAGCTCTTTCTTTCTCTCCTTCGCTGTTTTGTATTAATTTACCGAAAGCTGAGAAAGCAATTACACGCGCTTTTTCCCCTGTCGTATACACGTGCGTCGCTGGTATCCGAACAATGATAATCGAGGCGGACACGAGAGAGTAAAAAGTGAAGCGAACAAGTGTCTCTCGGCAGCACGCACAGCTTCGTAAATCCGTCGAGAAAACACAAAGCGGACGTACAATGGCTCGATTGTACGAATCGCTTCGTGTAATCCCCGGCGCGGATGCGACTTTCTTTTTCCGATCCGCTATACCGACCATTGTGTCCAGCGCCCCCGAAGTAGCGATTTAATTTCGACGGGACAGGTTGCACGTGTATGCCGTAGTAGATCAGAGGAAATAATTCACATACACACACACACACACACACACACCTGCTCGAGTCAAATCTGCGACAATAGAGTCTCGCCCTGCAACAATGACCGCATACTTCACACCCCATAAACAAAATCGCTCTCGCACGTATAGGTATATCTATCTACCAAGCCTCTCTCGGAACACGCCGCGATAAACAATAATCCACGCGTGCGCGACTTGTCGCTCGAACAAAAGCCCGATAAATCCGCGCGCGCAAGTGCCTCCAGGTGTGAATACGCGACAAGTTTGACCCTGTGTGCAGTATGTATCGCTCAGACTTGTATCGTGTACTTGATTCCTGTGTGAGGCTAATTGTCGTTTTGTTTTTATCCGTGATAAATCCAGCGCTATTACGAAAACCCCCTAAAATTAATCAACCGTCCCACACACTATCTGTGCAAAGGAGGGAGAGGCGAAAAACGAGCCGATAAATCGGGAGTCCCTCTTCTTGAGACACGGAGGGAAACAAATCGAGCCCGAGCCCATTGTGCGACATTAATGGACGACAGGTGCGCAAGAGAAACACTTCGCTCCTTCTGCTACGAGTCATTATCGCGACGCGACCACCGGGATTCCTGAGAAAACTGCTATCTCTCGTGGAGGTATAATGTGATTATTGTGTGCGAGAGAGAGAGAGAGAGAGAGAGAGAGAGAGAGCTTGATTGACTTTTTGCCGTCTCTCGGACGGAAAATCGAGTCACGCCGTTATAGTGCGGTCATTTCGTGCGAGCTGATATAATGTTTATTAAACGCTATATACTCGCGTTGCGCAACAACGTGTCTCGCGACAAATATGTATGTATATAAGCGTATCGTTTATTAACCGGCGGTATAAACTGTACGTATAATACAGCTGCAGCAATTTTCTCTGATTTATCGCTGATTCGGACACACACACACACACACACGCTCGTCTCTGATCGTATACTTCTAAGTTAATAATATTTTAATCGAGAGCGATACATCATCGGTGTCCTTCGACAACAAGCGATTTCGACACGTTGTTTATGGATACCGCATCCATCGGCCAATCTAAAATCCATAAACCCGCAGTCGCAGTGTTATACTTGTACTTATATGTTCCGAGTAAACGGCGGTCTGTACGCGGAATCGAGGGGATCTCCCGAATGAATTTATGAATCCTCGAAACTTAACGCAGACAAATCGCTTCGCTCGCTATATATATATATATATATATATCGCCTGTATTGTATAAAGCTGAGCTTTTTTATTCGCGTTGACGATCCAAAGTATTTGTATTTGTTGATCCAGCAATAGTAATTCCTCGATTGTCGCATCATCAATGTAAGCAATCACAGCATGAACGGCCCGATTAGCAACTTCGGCATAGGTGACGCACTGCTATATTATATAAATTCACGTGGGAAACGGGAAAGTGCTCGTGCGCCACCTATCGTCAGTAGCCGGAGACTGTGTTAGAGGGAAAGCCCAGTCCAATACCATTTCTCATCGATTCCGTATACTGTACACGCCCTTTTCTAATTGAGAAATCAGCAGCCGCAAATTTCCAAACTCGTAGTTTCCCACCGCACACAGCGTCTAGAGTAACCTACGTGGACGTCGCGCGAAATATCGGCCACAAGGCTCTGTATAACCCATATTCGGGGCGCGAAAATACGAGTGTCTCGACTTACACGCAAACACACAGAGGCGATCGGTTGCCCAACCAAGAGAGTTTTCCCGGTAATTTGCATTGCCGATATTGTCGGCCGGGCATTGCATAACCCCTTACACTACTTTACACTCCCTACCGGCTTGTTGTGTTTCACGCGACCGATATACACTCCAAATCCCTCTTTTCCGAAGTATACAACACACGAGTATACGAATGATGACATTAACGAAATGCCATACCATCGCATCTCGGATATTCTCCCATATAGGAAGGACGAGGGGGAAGGGGGGGGGGGAAGCATCAGCCGCGGAAACTTGGCTCGTTACGTCTATCGGAGCCGGCGCATCGCGTCCTTTGAGGATGTGTGCGGCTTGGCTCGGTCGTGAATGAATCGGCGATAGTCCGTTTAAGGAGCTTTTCCCTTATAGCGCGCGGCGAGAGTATCGCTTTTTTTTTCTCATAGATATATACTCTTCCGTGCGCAGTGGAATGTCCGAGGGTTATTATACGCGGAGGGTAGAAACAAAGTCGAATCGAGACTTGACGGAAGCTCAGCGAACCGCATCGATGCAATGCACAACCGCCGAAAATCTTGCGGTGATGGAACCTCCGCTCTCTCACGCCCGGATACTCTTCGCGGCATCTTCTCGTCGCTGTGTGTATGGGTGTACGTACACACACTCTTTTAGAAAGTCTCCCGAGTGAGGAGTGGACCGGAGGAGAGCATTTTCACTTTTTATTGTGGCCCGCCGAGCGACTGACCTCTGATGCCGGCTTTTTTCCTGCGACCGATCTCTAACGATTATAAATCGATCGGTATACACGTCGCGCGCAATAATTGTAATACGAGGAAAAGGCACTAATGGGGTGTAGTGGAAAAAATCGGCTTATCGGGATAATTCCGGCTGTCGCGCAGCGAGAAATCGGGAAAACATAATTCCGCCGCTGCCGAGCGATATAAAGACACGCGCGAGAGAGGTGAAAAGTGAAAACCGGCGGTGGCGATCTGTCGACGCGCGCCGGTAAGTATTTATGTACTCGCGGTGCAGGAAGTGGCTCATTGGCAGGTCAACTCGTCTTGTATACAGCGAATCTAAGTAGGTTTACCGTAAGATAAACTCATTTTTCCGAAAAAAATAAAAAGAAAAAGAAAAAACGACGATCGGTATGTAAGTATACGCGTTCGATCCGCGCGGTTGAGTAATTCTCGTATCCTGAAAGCTCGTCAGCGTATAACAATCAATGTATATCGACCGGCGCGGTGATTTTCGTTGTTCGTGTATATAATTAGTCGCGTAATCGGGCTCCGCAAATGAAGCACAAAGCGACAAAGACGCGGTGTGGAAGAAAAAAATTAGTCATACTCTATTGGAGAGAAAGAGGGAGGTGAGTAATTAACGCGCGTAAGAAACGGCGGGAAATTCAAATTTCCAAGCGCGACAAGAGCCGCTCTTAATTAGTCCAATTAAGAACCGCGCCTATAAGCAGTAGGGAAGGGCGAGAAGGTGAGCACCCCCAATGCTGGCAAAACAAAGATCGCGCCGCAGGCGACAGGAGCAACAACGGTAAGTAGCCACCTCGAGAGGGTTTATACACGGAGACAGATAGCGAGAGTGTGCTGGCTGATGACACCGACCTGATTTGCCGACTCTGGGGCCGCCGAGGACGACCACCCTGATCCTGTTGACGTTGGTCATTAGCCGGTCTCTCTCTCTCTCTTCGTCCTCTTCTCTCTCTCTCTCTCTCTCTTCGACCAGAAGGCACGATACAAAGGCAAGAGGAAAAATAGAGCCGTGTGTGTGTAGCTGCTAGGTGTCGTCGGGGCGGCTCATGGCGACGGCTGCAGCAGCTCCGATCACTTTCACGCTCGTCGTGTAACGAGCGCTTTACGAGGACACTGACCCACTTGGAGCAGCGGAGCACTGGACTGAGCTCCTCTATGCGTGGGCACACTCGCGCGCTACCGGCGAACGACTTCTGTCTGTTTGTATTAAAACGTGCGTCGTGCTTTACGTTGAGTGTTTTACGTGAGTATACACGAGCTGGATATCTCGAGCGAGCGCGACCACGAGGCTCGAGCGTCGGCGAGCGACTGAACGGAAAGAGCGACGACTGCTGCTGCTGGTCGCTGCACCGAAAGCTGTCCGATTGCACTGAGGTGGCAGCACCTCGCGGTTGGCACGTGCTGCTGCGGTAGAGACTGTGGAGGGAGGAGAGCGATGTTGAGAGATATCGGACTTTTGTCGCTTTTTGCAATTTTCGATGTTTTTTTTTTTTTTTTTCTTGTCTCTGAAAGTTCTCTTGTAGTGTTGACGGGGAATAAAGCGACGATCGCTGAAGGCCGAATGCTTGGCGCGCTTTGTCGCGCAAGCTCGATCCGATTGTTTATTACTCGCCGAGCTGCCGCGATCTTGACAGAATTCCTCGGTGGCGCGAACGAGTCAACACGAAGCGCCTCCTGAGGTCAATCAACGCGCTCGTCTGTGTACATTATACACCTCTCGTCGAAGAAGACTACAAGTATTCAGGTCACTTGGCCGCGCATCACACACTGCTCTTTGTACTTCAAACTCCCCCGATGAGTGTCTATACACACATGCACTGCTGCGGGGAGACGCTTCCGTCAGCGCTTTCGGACATTCTTCTGCGCTCGCTTTTTGTTTTGTTATGCCGCGAACGCGACGCTGTTTCGTAATGTATTTATTGTTGCACGTGCACGCTCTGTTTGAATTCTTATCGCTCGAAACACCGCGGCGACTTTTTTTTCTTCTCAATTATAAAAGCAAAAGTAAAAACGTCCTAAAGCGCACAGATACGAGTTTGGAAAATCGCACGCAGGCGCTGGACAGTGTTGCGAACGCACGAACGTGAGAGATTTATGCGCGAGATTTGTTTGCGCACGGATTAGGAGCTGAGAGAAAAAGCGCTGCGGGGCTTTGCATAAAGAGCGTCATGCGTGCGTGAGGCTCGAGAAGCGTTTTTACAAACAATAGAGGGATATCTGCGACTTATGTCAGTGTGTGAGAGAGATTGAAGCGCTTTTCCTTTATTGAGAATTTCGACTTGATTTCGTTTGCTTGTTGAAAAATACGCACACTTCCTATCTCGCGACTCGCTCTCTCTCTCTCTCTCTCTCTTATGTGCTCCGCGAGAAGGAAAAGAAAACGTGCGGGAGTTCATTGATCGTCGACTGACATTGATGCGTTTTTTTATGTTTCATACATTTTTATTCCATTTTTTTAATCTAGTTGGATTTATAATTTTTGTTTTGTTTGTCGAGTAATATATACATAAGGCTGTATCAAAATAAGAGCACCATTTACAGAGTAAACGCGGGCCTCTTAAGAGTTCTTAAAATTTTTCTTTCCTCTCTGTCTCTTCCTTGCACTTTTGCAAACTACATCAGTTTAATAGGATTACGCGAGTTATTACATATATACGCATACGTACTGTCACCCAAATCTCACAACTTATGTTCAAATAATAGCACATACCTTACATAATCTAGTTACAGCTGTTTTGACCGATCTAAGTCTTTTATTTAATGAAGTATGTTGATATTTTTCCGTGGAAAACATTTATTTACAGGTTCATTCCTACTAAGTTTTGTTTTTTATTCTTTTCGTCCACTGCTCTGTCGACCTATCGATTTTTGTGCACTTCTTCGAAGAAACTTGTTTGGTCTTAGATTTTTTTCAGTGAACCGTCGTCAGTTTAAATCCCTTTCAATTTCAGGGAACTGCTTCGGCACGTTCAGCACAACAGTCTCATCCTTAATATAACGAGTCTCCGAAGACTTTTAGTTTCATTGACTTCACACTGAAATTGAATCAGTACGAACATTATCACGTTCAGCTGGTGTCTCACGAGTATTAATGATTCTCAGCGAGTGAGTGTTATTTTCATATCTCGGAGAACCCATGAGCCAGACAATGTAAGTGGAATTATTTTTCCATGATTCGAATTCCTCAAATTATAAATATTATGCAGACAATTTAATTACAAGTATTTTCAAAAGTACGATTAGCTTTATTTTGAAATATCGAATTTATGCACAAATATTTACAATCTGTGCTTAGCGAGATAATTATGAATTTTGTAATATCTCGCTCGCCTCTTAATATTTCTCTGCGTATTATATAACTCTCCTTAAATCAACGCACGACCTCTCAATGATCCATAAACATAATAAAATTATCAAAAACACGGTGTCAAACAAGTTTTAATTCGCGCTCTGTGCAGTCAATGTAACTAAACATGAATGAAAAATGCTCGCAAAAACGCCAAGCGATTTTAAACATGATGAGAAAGTAAAGAGAAAACTAATAAAGTTTTAATAATGAAAAAAAGGAAGTAATGTGTGTTATGAAACCATTGGCCTCGGTCAGGTCTGAGCCTTAGCAACTTATCGATGGACTTATTATCACGTATACCACTGTCGATAAGGTAGAGCTCATCGGTTACAAAAACTCGCTTTTGCTGCTGTCCCGTAATTTGTCATTTAATGAAACTCTAAACGCTGTGAACGGGTCAGAATCTTTAAGAATAAACAGATCTTAAAAAACCATTCAATCAAAAAGAATTAAAACTTTGATGGTTAAGTTATTTTTGAAGAACGTGAAAGCAGCAAAACATCCAGACTACGGTTCGTACTCCCCTGTATACGTAACATACTGCTTGATAATCCATATCTCGCATGCAACAACCACTGCCTTCAAAAGAGTCTCTCTACCGCACTTAACTCGAGGAACGTAGCGTTCTCGCACTCCGCGGTTTCCTTGCTGGTTTGGCAACTCGTCGTACATCGGGTCGCCGCGTAGCACCGACTATAGTCGGTGACTTTTTCTTATGCACCGTAGCCATGTGCTTAGCGAACAAATCGCCAGGTATTGCCTTCCTACAGAGCGGACAACGGTCAGCGTCCAATCGAGCTGAAATGAAAATTTGAAGGCCGGTTAGAGACAAGTTTTTCGTCCAGAGATGAAACGAGAAGGACAGTTAATGGGGGTTTCGTATAAAAAATGTTGCCAAGTATGTCGTGTTAGTGACTGTTGAGTTTTCAAAGAGTGGTATTAACAATCCTTCTTTAATAATAGTCTTGAAAAGTCTGTATACTTATAAATTTTGGAAAGTCTGTTACACAGCATTATCTTCGGCGTGCTTACTAGACTAATCTGTACAAAACAAAATCGACACAAGAATATGATACATCTTTATCGATTTGATCTACTTCTCTACTAATAAGTGCTTTTATATGAACACTTGCGAGTAGTGTTCAACTATCCGAGTGCGTCATTAAGTATGTTACATGTTTTAAATAACTAAAGCTAAAACGCTGTCAAGCCAACGTGACCTGGTAAAAAACACATACCAGATTTCTTAGTCCTGTGCTGCAGGCGATGGGTCTTCAGCAAGGTGGCACTAGAAAACCACTTGCCACAATCCTCACAGTTCAGTTTCTTTACTTTCCATGTCCTACTGGGACTTTGGACTTTCTTTTTCGTTTTCCCCTTGTCCTTGTCATCCGTTGCAGGACTTTCGACCTTCTTATCCACTTCTGTGGCCAAATCGTCGACGCTTTCGCTCTTGGATGCTTGGTCCTTGGTGGGCCGACCTCTTCTTCGAGGTGTTTCACTAGCGTTCTCGGTCTTCTCTTC
>QLSS01000023.1:239288-264534 GCA_024372645.1 Trichomalopsis sarcophagae | reverse complement strand
ATATATATATATATATATATATATATATAGTCAAACAATAAATGCGTATATATATAACTACATCGCGCAATCTCTCTCGCGAGATTATTCGCTTTTTTACTTGCTGTCGTGTGTGTAAATAAAACGCTCGGTGCGTGTTGCGCATTGTGCTGGTGGAAATGTAAAATAATGAAAGAAATACATGCAGATGTATTCTAGACCTCGTGAGAAGAAGACAACGACGAGAATAAATTGTCTTCAGGCTTGTTCTCGAGAGGCTATGTTTTGCACGATGATTTTATAAGGTTATGATAAATGTAATGAAGGAAGACGGATACTTCAAAATGCAAATTTTGACAGAGAGAAAAATATGCTAGAGGGATAAGCAAACGTTTTGCTATTTATCTTGACTATGATAATCGGTCAAAGTAAGGTATTCATTTTGTATTTCGTGAGTAAGGTTATGTACGTTCAGTTCTTTTGTTTACATTATTGTGGTATTTATGACAGAGGAAGACCCTTCGACTCTATGATCTCTGAACATAAATAGAATATAATAGTTATACGACCACCAACCGCACGACCGCGCGTGCCGATGGTCAGGTTTCGAGAGAATCGATCATATTACCGTTAATCGCCATATCTATTTATTTGGTCAACTTCTGGTTACGGTCTGGGCGACCCTCATCGGTCTGTAAGGCGCGGTCTGCGTCCAATGAATTTTTGTCAAAAACATACATGCTCTTCGGTCGGTAAAGCAGGTAACTCTTTTAGTTATCCGCGCGTTGTCATCACCTTCTCGCTCTTCTCGTTTCTCGCATCGAGATGGAGTTGCGTGAACGAATATACTCAACTTTTAACCCAAAACTCTTCGTTAAATAAAACAAGTTTTTACGAAAATTTACAAAATCCTCTCTTAAAAAAGTGATGGGCTTTGTTGTGAAGCATTTAATTGAGAATCGGTCGCCTGGTACAAGTATTAAGGAACGCGAATCAGAAATACGGATTTTATTACCTACAAACGCTTCAATCTGTTGGCGCTAAGCAGGCAGCAGAATTTAAATGCTAATTATGACATGATAAGGAGTGCGCGAGGCGCACTTAAGTTTCCTAGTTTTGTAAAAAAGAGATTATCCTCAAAAAAAGTCTATCAACCCGCTCCAAAAATTTATCATCACGCGCGTTAATACGCAACCGATCGCAATTTACATTTGAAATACCAATGCCAATAGGCGCATCGATTAATTTGGATTTAATTAAAATCGCGCGACGACAATAATTAATGACGTTACAATTAAATTACTTCGGCGCGCTATCTGATCATATCGAGGCAATAATATGTACGTTACAGCATTTTCATCGAATATTCGCCTAAGCAATCATACTGCACACCAGACACATCTGTATAATATACACACTCTTGAAATTTCAGTATATAATCACACCTAAAATTTTTACCAATTTTTTTCCCCCGACTCCCAATCACTTAGCGCTCAATCGGCGCACAATTTTCAACCGCGAGAGATCAATGCTGCCGCCGCATATCATATTTTATTCAAACCCCTTGCGATCATGAATTCCAACACTCTCTCTCTCTCTCTCTCTCTTCGTATCATTTTCGATACACCCTCGCGCGGCACTAGCGCGGGAGATGAAAATTTTTCGCAGTTTTAATGCGCGATCCATCTTTCCCCGCGATTAAATCGCTCGCGCTTCGCTCGTCGTCGTTCCCTCAAGTTTTCAGATATCGCGGCGGCGTCGGCGCCGCTTATGCTAATAAGGCGGGAAATTCAAATGCCGGATTATAATTGTTAATTCGTTAAACGATCCTGTGAGCCTGTGTCCCCCCCCTCCTTCTCTTCATCAATTTACCGGTCGCTCTCTCTCTCTCTCTTTCCCTCAAAATCGAGGTATTTTTCTTCCCTAACGCTTCCTCTTCAGCTCGTCTCCTCAAAGTTTCTCGCAGTTGTTCCAACCTTATGTCTTCTTCTCTTCTTCTTCTTCTTCTTCGCGATCGTCGTCTTCTACTCGGCGGAGTGCGGGTAATATTTTTACATAATGCAAACAGCTGTTTGAATTAAAACGCAATTAAAGAAAGAGACTGCAGATTCGTACAAGCTACTATACTGGCGCAGCTTTTTCACGACTTCTTTTATACGCTTAAGCGCACCTGCGAGTAACACGCTCTTGAAAGCGCATTAAACTCGCGCGCGGCGCTGCACATGGAGCTTTAAAGAGCTTTGTGCAGAAAAGCCCGCGCGACTTTTAATTTTCGCTGTACACGGTACCGAGTGCAAATATTTGCCTGTTCCTTCCCGCGACATTTTTCGTCTTCTTCAAAATGGACTACCACCAGTCTCTGCGAGTACTCCGCGGAAGAGTCTCAAAGGAGCTTTCGAGCTGCAACGCTCACCTGTATAGATGTATAGCACCGAATGATCGATGAAGGGAAGCAGATTTTACTGACAGCTCAATACACACTGGACTCGCGACGCTTGTGTGAAAAGAGCAACGTGTGCAGCACGGGAGGCCTTTTTTGCCGCATGAAATCTGAAAAATTGAACTTCTCTATTTCGCTGAAGTGGAGTAGCGTTATATAAGCTATACACAGTCGCTCTATATATAAGAATCGCCACCTGCTCTCTTTCCAACCCCAAGCTATATGTATACACCTCGAGACGAAAAAAAAACGATCTCTCGCGAAGATGATCGAGACTCGGCGTGCAACTATTGGCAAATTATAAATTGAAAGACTTTATCGACGCCTGCACACACTTACGCGCATACCCTTATAACGTATCTCTTTTTTAATAGAGCTCGCGAGAGCTTGCTACTTCCCGACAAGTTTTTAATTTAGGTGTAGTCGTCGTCTGCACACTCTCCGAACGCCCGCGTGTAGGTATTATATATAAGTCGAACGTATACTGATGCGCTCTTGAGAAAAAGTTCTGGGGAGATGTGTATTACGCGAGCGACTTTATCGACCGAGGAGCGCGCGCGAGCTACGCGAAATTAATTACGTCGGAATTATATCGCGTCGCGAGCGAGACGTATACGCAACTTCATTTCGTTCTCGCAAAAATTTCAACTATCCCTCTCGAATAAAATCTCGCTCCTCTCCCGAGAGTTTTTACATCCAAGTTTACCCAAAACTATGTCGGTAAGCGACAGTCGAAATAGGGAGGTATATACGCAGCTCCTCACGAAGTATTCTCGTATAAAGAGCCCCGCGTCTCTTTGTGCGGAGCATGTCGAACTTATGAAAATTAATAAGAAAAATTGGCCATAAATTCGCGAGAGAAGGGAACCAACCGCGCGCCCCCAATGAAACGGAGGAATTACGTCATTCCGCAACCCCCTTACATATATCCTACCTCCTGACTTACGCGGAGTTGAGGTTATGTACGACTTCTTCCGTGAAACTATATGCCTCCTTTGTACTCTCTCGCGCGCCCGCGGCGGAATACACCGAGAAATTCACTTATGCACACCTGAACCTTTTTTTTTCAGGCGCGGGAAATTCAAATTTACAATCGACTTCCCAAACTCGGGAAAAAGGGGGCCGCTGAGTAGCTATACCTATATAAAGCCGCTCCCGCGCGCACGGCTCGACATAAAAGCGTCTGCTGCTCTTCGCGTGCTCTAGGGCGATCCCAGTTTGGTTATTAAATTTTCTTATCCGTTAAGAGCCGCTCGGCGTCGTCGTCGTCTACGGCGACTCCCACGGGGCGTTGACTTATCATCGCGGCGCATTCCGAAAGAAGAATTACGGCGCGCAATCTTCGGCCGCCTCTCCTCTCTCTGTCTCTCTCTCTCTCTCTCTCTCCGCGGCACAGAGGTATATAATCGATGTCGCTCGCGCTGTCGGTCGAGTTTTATTGGGCCGCCTCTCTCTCTCTCTCTCTCTTTCCCGAATTACCTCGTTCGGGAATTTCATAACGGCCGATAAACATTTTTCTTAGGGGGCTGCTCGCGGGCCCCCCTACAGTCGAAATTTATGCTCTCGAGGCTCCCATCGCAGTTTCTCTCGGGATATCTCTTGCGAATTCGGCGCTGTAAGTATAAAAATAGAAAATTCCGTCCCGATGCACTATACATAAGCTGTGTATATAGCATTGCGGCATGCGGTGTATTATTCCTATATACGCACATCAGACAGACAAAGCCGGCTCGGGGCGCATTATTTTTGCCATTATATTCGCAAAGAAAGCAAAGGGGCGCTCGAGCTCTCTCTCTCTCTCTCTCTCGCGGTATCATTAAACTTTCACAATGACCATAGCGCGAGCGGCGGCACCGTAGTCTCATAAGTCGCGGCTTCATTTTTCTCGGGGGTTGGGGCGCAAACGGAAATAAACGGATACGACGCCGCGCAGCGACGGTGGCGGTAGCAGCTGCAAAAAAAGCGGGAATTTCACCGCGGGCTGGATGACGGCCTTCTTTTTCTCGCTACGGCCAAGACGCTTCTCTGCTCTCGGCTCTAAAGTTCGAAATTCAGGTTAGCGGTGCGCTCGAATCTCCGGGATGTATTTTTCAATAACTCGAGGGAGATATGCGTTTCGTACATGGCCATCATCGCTGCGGTAATGGTAAAAAGAGGATCGCGCAACCGTTTTCGTGTATATTAAGACTTGAGAGAGGTGGAGTGTGCAGCTGCAGCGCCAGCGGAAGGGTTGTTAAGAAGCTTACGTTAATGACGACCTGACGCACCGGAGCGAAAGACGCGATCGACGAGAAACTATGTCTCTCTCTCTCTCTCTCTCTCTCTCTCTCTTCTCGTGTATATAATACTCCTTTCTGTGCCCTTTTTTCCGGAGGGGATTTGTCGAGAAAGAGAGAGAAAGCTTGACTGACCCGCCTTGTGCGCCCTCGCGGACTATTAATAATTGACACGAGCTTTAATCGCCGGCTGACTTAGCCTCCGCGAAAGAGAGAGAGAGAGAGAGAGAGAGAGAGAGAGAGAGAGAGAGAGAGAGTTAAGAACCTTTTACCCTCTTACGTCCTCTCCCTTTTTCATACGCGCTGCTCAATTACGCCCGTCACATCCCCGACGGTGAAGACTCTTTGAGCAGCAATAAGAGGGTCTATACTACTCTCTCAGCTCTCGGTGTTTACACCGATGTAAAACGCGTATTTCCGGCTCTACTCTCTATACTACAGTGTGTAATGGGATTCATCACGGCCGCTTTCGATCCAGCGCGGCTGGTAAAAGTGTGCAGCAGCACATCCACTCGGAAAAACCACCGCCGCGAGTAAACATAGATGGATGGAGAGAATCGAGAGAGAACGATTTAATGCAGCCGACGTCTGTCCCATTGTTTTTTCAGATCAATCCATGGCGAGATTGAATGTTTATATATTTGATGCATCGCGCTCGGGCTATATATAGCCGTAGATATATATATATATATATATATATATATATATATATATATACGCTATCGGCGGACTCCGGTCAAGAATAATAGTCGCGCGCCATTGATTTTCTTCTCCCGATGGCTTTTTCCCCTTTTTCCCAATGCGGACTTGTATGAGGTTTAATGGATCCGCGAGCGCGTGTCCCAAGGTAAATATGGAGATTTTCTTTTCTTCCGCTCGGCGCTTGCGTACAATGGCTCGCAGTGCTGGTAATTGATTCCATTAGCGGACTGCTGAATATTTTAGCCGTTGAACTAGGCAAATCGAACGATTTCGCTCTTCGCCCCGTGTCTGTATGTAATTTCTGGAAGAAATAATCCATCCGGAAAAGAGGATTATTTCTTTTGTGCGACGTGCTACAGCCTGCTATAATTACGCGTTTGATTAATTATACGCGGCTCGACTTTCCTGCGGAAAATTAATATTTTTACACGGGGATGAGAACACACTTGAGAAGATTAGCGCGATTTTCGTAATTTACTCCGTTTCAACGCGAAGCGCGAGCGCCTCTTCGTAGTAGGGCTAACCCGAGAGAAGAGAGAATCGTTGGGGAGAAGGATATAAGCTGAAGAAGCACTTCTCCAACTCTCGCTGCGCAGTGTACAAGCTCGTTTCGCGGAACACAAGGCGTCGACCAACTGGGTCAGCCTACACTCCAGAAGAACTTCCTCCTCCGCCGTATAGCATACAGTCGGACTTGTGCATTTCTTCGCTCAAGCTCCCACTCAACAGGTTCGACAAGCCTCCCATTCGCCGAATAATAACCGAGAAGAATCATGGGAATCGCTTTTAACCGAAAGAGCTCTGATTTATGCCGCGGAGCGAGAGGCAAACAAGCTTTCTTTCCGATCTTCACTGCGCGCAGGACACCTCCTCGCATTCGTATAATGGCTCTCCCGACTGTTTGCCGGCGCCGAGGCCGCATATCATAACTATTCAAATCGTCGAAAGGGACTCTAGGTGTATATGTGTCCGCTCGACGACTGCTTTTGAATATTTACCCTCGTGGCACTTGCACAGCTATACTGTTTGCGCAATTATCAAGCGGCGGAAATTCTTCAGCTTTTACGTGGCGATATGTATATAGCGGTGTACGTTGATAGAAGAGGAGGGACGATTAGACTGCAGTACACAAGGAAGCGTCTCGTAGACGGACGAGAGAGCGCGGCGCTAAGTCGCTCGCTCGAATCCGCGTCACGTGCGTTTCCGCGCCGGCAGATTTACGCGAATTCTCCAGCGAGATCCCCGCGGCTTACAGCTCTCTCTCTCTCTCTCTCTCTCTCTCTCTCTCTCTCTCTTCGAATTTATGCGCTCGCAGAAAGGCTCTAATTGAGTTTATCGATTACGAGAGCTTCGTGCGCATACTCGTTTTTACTTCTCTATATTCATACGCATCGAAAACATGCATAGTAGATAGAATGTTAAAAAAAAAAAGCTTTGATTTGTAGCGCGCGTTTTTTAATCGACAGTCCGCAGTATAGACGTCTCGGTTCCGCGATTCGGCAACGGTGATTGATCGGTCGCGATTAGCCGCGCGTCGATTAACCGGCCGCTTGTAAATCTGCCCGCCGACAAATTGGCAGCTGCGGCGGTTTTTACCTCGTTTCGGTCTTCCCCCTCCCTCTTTTTTTTTTGTTCGCGCGCGAAGCGAATTTAACGCTGCGATGGAGACGAGGGAATCTAATTTATTAGCTACGGCCGCCCGCGGAGCTTAAAAGCGTTGTACACATTCGGCCGGCTATCGACGCTTCGTTATACGAAAACTATGCTCTGCTCTTTCGTTCCTTCCTCATTTTTTCTTTTTTGTCCTCGTTAAACTCGATTAACCGCGGCTCTGATTATGCGCGAGTGCGGGAAACTTAAGCGGGGAATCGAAGTAACGCGGCGCAAAAAAGCCGGGCACTTTGAAATTTCAGATTGGCTTTTAATTCGCGCTCGCGCGCAACAAAAGGGAAAGCTCATAAGCGAGTTGCTCAACTTTATGCCGGGGCGAGCTTTGTGCGTGTAACTGACGCCGCGACGGGAATAAAATTACGTCGTATATAGCACACTCGCGAGCATCTGTCATCGCGTGTGTGTATTGTGATACTTATGCGAGAATATGTATATAGTGTTTCGCGGAAAATTATACTATACATCCTCGGCGACGATTGTAAGGCGAACGAGTACACTGTTATGGTTCGAAGAAACGAACTGCAGAAGTTTCGAGCGCTAAACGGAGGCTATTCTCCACGCGCGTACTCACGCAGCAGTCGATTTCTATGCGATATTGTCCCGCGCGAAGTAAGTTCCCGCGAGTGTTTTTGCCGCTCGGAGTTTGGATAATGCGTGGGTAGTCTCGGATAAACGCCCCCTTTCCTCCGAATTAAAATCCAGCTGTTACCGGATTCTAAACTTTTCGAATACACCGCTGTGGCTGCGGGAAAGTCCCTTCAGGATCTTCTGCCGCCGCGCGCAATTCGAAAAAGTACCGAGAGAGCTTTTGAAATAATTCAAACCCCGTGTAGAAGAGAGGGAGAAAGAGTGGGTAAAAAAAAAAAAAAAAAAAACTCGCGCACTTCCCTCTCGCCGTTACGGGTCACTTCCGCGATTACTCATGCCCCGGGTAAAATTAAACTCTCTGCCCTGTCGCCGCGGCTCAGCACGTAAACAGCGCGAGCGACGACGCCGCGCAGATAAAAGTAAAACCGCGCGAGCAAGCCCTTATTAAATCGCGCGAGGACGAAGCGTGTCCGCTCTTAATTGTAGAGAGAGCTGGCCCCGAGCAGCCCATTTTCCCCATACCTATGTATACGTGCGCACGTATACATTCGCAGAGCTGCTCGACTCGAGTGATTGATAACGAAGGAAACTTCGTGCACTTTATCAGAGAACTTCTATCTACGCTTGTCGCTCGCTCTCTCCTTTCTCTCTTGCGCTAATTAATTTAGTTAATCGTCTTCGTCCCGACAAGAGGCCGAGAGTTTTGTCAGTCGAGTTGAGGGATGCATCGATGCGATTCGAGGCTTTTTTCTCGCGAAGCTGCGATATACCTATATGAAGTTTAATCAGGATCGATCGGAATAGCAGGTGTGTGGATTTTTAGAAAACTTTTAGAAAACTTAACGCTTTTCTCAACATGCTGCATCTCGATCACGACGCCTCCGCAGCTGTACGCAGCAATCAGCTTCCTCCGCGAGTCTCTCTGAACTTTCCCTCGCTTGCGCACCTTAGAATACACACCCACGCACACTGCGCGATGATTGCGCTCGGAGAATGAAACTGTACGCGCGTCGCCATCCAGCTTCTTTATTGAAATTGCCGTGCGCTCGGAGCTGCCCTTTCCTCTCTGTGTATGTGTGGGTTTAAACGAGAAAGATGATTACACCGTGCTCCGAGCGCGCGGCTACTCGTAATATTGAAAATCCTCTCTTCTTTTCTACGCCCCCGCAATATCAGCGCATCCAAACCGCGATAATTTCCAAGTGGCTCTTCAGAGCGATTGTGTGCGGGGCTGTCATATCCGAACGCTTTAGCTCATTGGCGAGAGTAGACCGCGGTCGGCGAAAAAGGAAAGAGAAGAGAAGAACACGGAAAAAGCTCTTGTGTATGTACATTACGCGGCTGAACGGACGAATGAAAAAGAAGAGAAAGGGGAGGTATGTACGTATACCCTCTCGTACTTAGCAAAGAAACGACGTCGTTGCCGGAGAGAGAGCTAGCCTGGAATTACAATTCGGCGATGTAATTCCCGCGGCCTTGCGCGAGAAACGGTACAGCGCATACCCCCGCCGCGTTGCTATGCATTTGTCAGGGACTCGTTATTTCGGTGGAAGGCTTTTTTTATTTTTACCGCTATACTACGCCGCTGCTACCGGGAGAGAAAGGAAGGAGTGATTTTTTAACTGCGCGTGAAAACGACGACGGTGTGTCTATCCGCGTGTGTGTGTGTGTGTGTGTACCAGTCGATGCGGATTTGGACAAAAATGCGAGGGTCCGTGTGTTCCTTTTTTTTGATCGGGATCGACGAGCGTTTGTAGTTTCGACGACCGCATCGCTCGTATGGATTTCATTGTATCGTATAGGCATTGTTTTTTTTCGAGAGAGAGTAGGAAATTCTATATACGACACTTTGGAAAATTGTTTTTGGGACGATTTTTTTACGACGATCGTAGAAGCGCGGGAAAAGAGCTTCGCTTTCGATTAAAACGAAAGCGGTGCGTTGTGCGAGAGCAAAAATAATTTTACTGCTGCTGCTGGGGAGGTATATCCGTAGAGAGAGAAAAAAGCACAGTAGAGCTTTGGTGTATAATCGAGGACAATGTCACGGTCGGCTGCAAGAGAGAGAGAGAGAGAGAGAGAGAGAGAGGGAGAGAGAGAGAGAGAGAGAGAGAGAGAGAGAGAGAGAGAGAGAGAGAGGAAGGTCGATAGGCGCCGCGGGAGCAGCACAATTAATCGGGTTTGATTGCCTCTGCAACAACTGCCTGTTGTTGTCCGACACACGCGAACACGCCGTGGGTCGCGATAGAGTATATAGGAAAAAGTCGTTAGAATCGCCGGCTAGTTTCCGCTGATCGACGCTTTATACCCGGTGTATATAGAGCACGTCTCCTTATATACAATTTCCGAGGTGAAATTAACGGTTAAAAAAATAGCCGCGATTTTTAATCAAACGCTGCAGTAGCTGGAAGGAGGTAACGAGGCTCTAAAACGAGACCCCGAGTCCATCAGCCATCTCTCTCTTGCGCGCGGCGGTGGAGTACAAATGACGGTAGCTCGCTCGCTCTTTTAGTATTTCTCTCTCTCTCTCTCTCTCTCTCTCTCTCTCTCTCTCTCTCTCGAGCCGTATACGCTACATTTTTTCCACTCAGCCGCTAATTCGCGAGCGCGTACGCCGAAGATTGGCTCGCTCTGTTACCTGCAACTTTAATCTCGAATTCGCCGCGGTAAAATTACACCTGTCAAGGAGATTGGCTTCGCTCGCTCGCTCGCTCTGTGGTGCTAATTTTCCACGAAGACTCTTGGAAGCTGGCTGCGGAAAAAATTTGCGAATTCGCAGCCTCAATTTCGGCAGCCGCTGGCTATTCTCCGCAAGCGCAAGGTCGTAACGGCAGCCGCCTGCGGCGTTATGTAGCTGCAGGCTCGTAACAATTTGCCCTCGTTTAGGGCTTCCTAGCTCTTCTTTGTATCTCTCTAGCCTTCCGCTGAATGGACTCTTAGGTGTGCTGCCTCGAATTTTCAATTATTTCGAGCCTCGACTCCATACACACGCTGTATGTATGTACTTACTTTTGTGTGGGAAACGACGCTGAAAGAATGTAGGCTGCTGCTTTTTTCTTGCGGAACGACCTTGTTAGGGCGCAAATAACAAAGGGATGCAGCGAGTTTTCGAAGTAATTATATGCGAGTTTGAGGTGAAGGAAGTAGAGACAAGGTCGAGAGTTATAATAAGCGAGATGCGATGTTTCAACGATAATTGCTAATTTTATTGATATACAAGATATGATACATCGCGGGTAGTGCGCTGCCGACACTGCTACGTACACAATACGACGACGCGGACGTCTATATCCTTCGCTCATTTGCTTCGTTTGTTTGTCGCCTTTGTATGTATATTATGTATACTTCGTTTCGTCGGAAAATACACCTCGGAATCGATGCGTGGACACTTTCGTCGCCTCGACGGCTCGATGCTCGTTATGAATCTTGGTTTTCTTCTTGTTTTCCGGGTCACATTATTTTCGCTTCATTCGCGGAGATAACTATATAGATATGTATACACTTGCGCACTGGCGCTTTTTTAGAGGCTTTATTTTCCGACGAAAAGCTCTCGATTCAATAATATCAGTTTTCGCGCCAAGTCAGGCGAGAGGCTTTCGAGGTTCGTCGAGTTTTGCTGGATGTGATGTTGTTGTTTTTATTTTGGTTTATTCTTTCATTTATTTTTTCCGTTCCGAGATGATCCGCCGATATGTATGTCCGGTGCGATATCCGACACGACTTGCGCAAGTCCGCGAATCGCAGCTGACGCTTGACAATTGTTACAACAGTTTGCGTTTTCATCCCTCTATTTGTGTACATTATGCGGCTTCGTAAGTTTAGACTGTACGAAAACGCTGTAAAAATTTAAAAAACTCGAGTTATTACTTGCTTTGAGACGCGTGTCGCGTGAGATGATGGTTCAGACGGGTCGTTCGTTCGTTAAGTTTAAGTATAGAGTATACAATGTCATATTTATATATTTGAATAACGAATTTATCGACGGTGTTTATATTTACAAACATTTTCAGTTCGTTGGTAAATCAATGAGTGGATGAAGCCTTCGATTTCAAAGGGTTTTATCGAATAGTTTTTTCTCTCAAACGTGCATTATTTACAAACCGAGTTCATAAATGGCAAAAATATTCAATTGTCATATATATCATCGCAGCTACGGTATAGCTATATAGTAACAATTCTTTTCAGCGTATTTTGAAATAAACTTCGATATTTATAGAAATATACATGCAAACACTAATTAAAATAATGTTCAACTCTGGTTTATACAAATGAATCGCAATGAAACGCCTATATTCATATTCACAACGTTACAAAACTCTATGTAATTCATATAATATCTTTATGTATATATAAAATCATCGCAAAGTTAAAAAAGGTATTCGTTCTCACGGCTATAAGCAAGCTTACAACGATTCGAATGAGAAACCAAGAGCTTTATATGTATACGTATAGTAACTGCATTTTATCGAAGCAGCTGCACCTACGGCTAACCATTTAACAATTAATCTAAAAGCCGCGCATACACTTCTCCCTATTTTTTCTTCCTTTGACCGAAATTCTCAAAAATATCCTCGCCTAGTAGTTTTACACGTATACTTATTATAGTAGCAGAGCTCCGTAGGCTACTTGTTACATGGGTACGAGGTGCAGTCTTTTACAACCCAACCTTATTAAAACTATATCGTAAGTCTCTTATCACAAATTCATCCTTCACCGATAGGAACAAATATAGCTTCGCGAAATCTACGTGTATGTGTGTGTGTGTGTGTGTGTGTGTGTGTTCGTGTGTGTGATCCTTAGCATCATAGAACGCATTACATAACGCAACTTGCATATTCTCTTTCTCCGTCTCTACATAATATAATATGCATAACATAAGAACCACAATGCGATCGCTCATTCAATGCAGAACAACACCCTATGCAGAGAGATCTCTCGTCATTACGCGTAATTGGCAATTCGAGACTCGATAATTCGAGCTCGTCCGTATAATAGAGGGAATAAGGGACGTCGACTGAAGCGGCTACGCGCAGTAGTAACGCTCCGGCTACGGGCAGACGCGCGCCGTAACAAAACAATTCGTGATTCCCCTCTCATTAGCAGACGCTCTTGTCGGCTTGGCAGATGCCCTCGGGCGGTGCGAGGAAGAGTTTGCCGTCGGCGCAGGCACAGAGTTGGTAGACGGCGACACCTTCGGACCTACTGCTCGACGATTGTCGTCTCGTAGGCGGTGGACTGCTCGACCTCAGACCCTTGAGAACGACGCTCCGGGAGTCCAGGATCACCGAACCTTGTTGGCTGCTCAGCTTCAACTGGGACAGACAGCTCGCGCTTATGCCACCCGCCGACGACTCGATGTCTATCCGCTGTGGGGCTCGGACTTGCAGGGAACGCGTCGCTGACTCCAGCCTGGAATATGGAGGGAGAGATAGAGTCGGGTAATTGATATTGCAATATTGCAAATGTTTGGTGGTGCAGTAAGTTTTTTTTTTTTTATTTTTGCCAATGTTTCATGTGGACGGAGTGAAATACAATATTTGACGAAGGAACTTTGGTTTTACGCGAGCGGTATTTTGTCAAATAAACGACATTGAATTTATTTACACAGCGAATGGATTTTTCATTTCTTTCCAATGTTTTTAGAAAAATTGCAGCGATACCTTTGGTTTTTCAAATGTGAGCATTTGAATATCTCGTTTAACGGCACGTATTTTGTAGCAATGAGCGAAGCGACTCAGAGGGTACTGATAAAAGAATTACCTGAGATCTCGACCAGCCTCGGAGCTAACGAGCGGTGTCTGGACGCTGCCCTCGAACACAGCTCCGCCGATTCCGGTCACCTTCAGCGTCTTTGCTCCGACGACGACACGTTCCCTGTCGGCCGAGAAGAGCAGCTCACCGTTTGGCTCTGTTATCCGGAAGGACCTCGACACGCATTCTGCCTTGTCCTCCGCTGAAACAAGCCCGAGAACGTGACTCTTTCGAAAAAAAGGTATTTGTGTAAATAAATAAAACTTATTTCGCTTTGAAAATCGTCCGAATTCACGCCCCAGATAGCCGATCAATTATAAAATCTAGATCACACCTGGCAGAGCTACGTGCGATTACATTCTGACGAGCCGTTCGACAATCCTTGAATTTTCGCTTTAAAAAACGGCGATTGTTTAATTTTCGAAACACGGCGACCGATGCAATTAATTAAACTCGTTACGATCTGTAACCTACATTTTCCCCGATGGCTATTCGAAGAGGATTTCGTGTTTTATCCCGGATATGGATTCGATGATAACTCGATAAACCTTGGCAAGGAGAATTAAATATTTCAACGTAAAAATAGCGAAACGTAATGTAATAAAAAAATGGTCTTACTCAGGGTGAATCTGGCGAGGACCTGTCCGTTGTCGCCCCTGGCCGATGCTGTAAAGTTGGCCCAGGACTCGAGCATCAGGTTGCTGCCTCGTCGCGACTTGACGCTCGAGGCTATGAGGGCGTCGAGTATGGCAGCCTGGCCCCTCAGCTCGATACCGCCCGGGATGACCTTTAACGAGCCCATGCCCTCCTGCAACGCACACGTTTTATTCAGCTGCGTACAGAAACGCTCGGGAGACAGCTCGCACACACACATACACACACGCTCGCAGTTAAGGGGACGACCGTTATCACGCGCGTAGTCATTCGATTAACCGTAGTAGCTCACTGTAATTTCCCCCATCCATCGAAATTACCCAGGCCGAATTCGTATATAGGGGGGGGGGGGGGGGGGGGGGCGCCCCTGCCGGGGGGGGCTAACTCGCGCTTAATGGCGGCCCATTTCGTGATTATGAAAATTAATTGACCCCGTCGCGCGTGACCGCCTACCTGTACACCGCGCGAGCGCCGTACAACCTTCTCGTAGGGGGGCGGACTCCTATATACACCTATATACAGCCGACACCGCGAATCGTATAATCCGCTGCAATATTGATTGTGTCGCGTATTGGGGTAAGTATGTGTGCGGTCGACTGTGTGCACGTGTACCTGCGCTAGTCGCGCCGACGGGATAATCGAAAGAAGTAATGGACTCTCTCTCAGTTTAAGGGGTTTACGTATTAAGGGGCTGCGAGATGAGGTTGCGCTTCCTAATTATCATTAGTTTTCGACCATGAGCGAGTGTACGTGCGCTCGCTTTTAATGTCCGTTTTATTCCGATTTTTTTCGCTCTTTCGCTCTCTTTCTCGTTCGCGATGAAAAATCACGCGGATTTTTGTTAATCGAACGAGCAGCGATAACGAACGCGCGCGCGCACGGTCGAAAATTATAAGCCGCACCGCTTATTATTCACTGACGCAGCGGAGAGCGTCGACTTTTGAATAGTCGTTTGTATCGAAAAAAAACCTTTCATTGTGCGCGAAAATCGAGCGGATATACAAACGTATCTATCAATCATCCGGTATTAATTACATTCCGGCAGAAGCTTATCGCCCGTCATTCATCCTTTCTACGTATCGATGCGCAGCCGATCCCCGTGTCCGATATGCCCTTTAACCCCTCGGTTATTTTAGCCAGAAAAACAGCGATACGCCCCCCCCCCCCCCCGTGTTCCTGGCAATATTATCGGGGCGAGCACAAAAGAACCATCGCTTTCGTTTGTTCTTATTCAGCCAGCGGGGCGTGCAATTAACCGCGAGATTTCGCGAATCGGCTCGTTAAACACGATGTATCAAAAGCCCTGATGATCGCAATTATTAAAAGTTATTCTTTCCTCGTCGCAGAGAGATCTACGCAACACACACACACACACACACACACACACAATAGGTATATCTAACAGCCAACTCGACGGGATGTAGAAGCACTTGGCGTCGTAGACTCATCGGCCGTACGGCAATTAGCCCTGCGATGCATTATAGCCCCTCGCGCTTATTGGATTCGGGCGCCGTCGGGCCAGAGCAGCGGCGGCTTGCGTGGCGTTGATTGCGGATATCATTCCCGGGACGCTCTGAATTATGTTTACGAGCTCTCTCTCTCTCTCTCGACCTTCTGTAATTGCCCGCTGAAATATCGCGGACGATTAGGCTCGCTGCTTTCCTGTATTATACACTCATTACGGCCGAAGACTGCGCGGATTTATGAGGAAAGCGATGTATAGCGGCGAGTAATAATCGAGGATGTATAAGCCGCGAGAAAATACAAAGTCGTCGCTAATTAACGTTTGGCCCCGAGGCCGACCGCAAAACGTCCATCTCGATTGTCAACTCGAGCTGGCCCGGCTCTGCGGACGGGGGGAAAAAGGGACAATGAGGAGAGAGAGAGAGAGAGAGAGAGAGAGAGAGAGAGAGAGAGAGAGAAGAAGAAGACCGCGAGGAAGCCGAGCTCCATTAACCTAATTGAAAAAAAATATCTCCAAATTGACGCTGCTACCGCTTCAGGGGCAGGTATCCGGTGCGCCGGCCATTGTCGAACTCATAACCGCCAGAAAACATCTGGGACGCCACTGCGCGCTCTGTGTACGATGATAATTAGTGCTGCGACGATGGGCCTCCCTCGCTTCTCGGTCAGTTTCTTTCTTTTTTTTCTGGTAATGAGCCGTTTCGCGGAGGGTGCTGTCGTCGTTATATTGTGTTATTTTTTTACACGTATGATCCTCTTTATACGTTTATACAACAAACGAAACGAAAAACAATTCTATATTTTCGCCCCGATGACAATGGCAGCTTTGCTTCCCTTTGAAAATTAAACAAAATAAAAAAGAGCGGGAAAAATGAAATCTCGCCTCCGTCCTCGATTCAGCCTCCGGCCAGGCATCCGTCTTCTCCTCGCTGAACGAAAATTCATCTTTCTCTCGCTCTCTCGATATTTAATAAAAATATACACAAATACAGGCTGATGCCGACGCGCCAGAGGGCATCATTACGCGCTCGTCTTCGCGTTCCGTTTCTTTCGCTAATGTCTTTCCTTTTTTTCAGCCATCTAGACACCTATACCGCGTATAATGTACGTCTTCAGCATCAGCTTCCCTCACATACGGGTGCGCTGCAGAGTAGGAAATAATTTTCGATACAGGTCGACCCAGTTTTGTTTCCCGCGCGAGCTTGCGGTGTATTTTAATGCGACGTGCGCGCGCTCGGGAAGATTTCGTTCTCTATAGCGCTAAGGGTGCGCCGCGCGGGAATGGAAACGTCGCGTCGTTTGATGAATTTCAAAATTTATGGTTACGCGATCGATACTCCTCTCCCTCTGCGATTCTCGAAATGCAGGCGAAGCTTTCGCGGTCGTGCGATATTTTCTTCGTATCGATAACGGCGGCGCAGCAATTAATCGATGGGCGATCGCGTGAACAAAAAATAATGGGAAGGAAGACAGTCAAAGTTGCGATAAACGTCAATCAGCATTACCGAAGGATTTCAATAACATTCAAAGTCTCGGGACGACCCTTGACGCGCGCACCTATAGCTCTACACACGTACATGCACACAGGAACTCACTCTCTCTCTCTCTCTATCCCTCCATCGATTCGCAATTAATCGTCGGGGAGAGGTGAGCTCGCACGTCAATTCCGACGTAAACTTTCTCTATTTTAGCGGCAGCTCTCCTCCCGGCCGATTCAGAGCCGATGACGTGCTCCGGAGTATTAATTCTGACGTTCGAATGTTAACTTCGGAGTTCTCTCTAATTTAGAGCGGAAATTATCATCCGCTCCCGTCTCCTTCGACAAGCTACTATATACACGCTGCTTTTGCTTTTTTAGCCTCTCTGCTACCTGCTGCTACTGCTGCAGCCTCGTCGTTAAGAATTAGTCTTCGCGAGAGAGAGAGAGAGAGAGAGAGAGAGAGAGAGAGAGAGAGAGAGAGACCGTCGGCTTTTAATTATTCCAACATCGTCGTTTTTATTGGAATTCCGAGCAAAATCGGAGACTCCCTCCTCCGCTTTGTAATATTATCGCGAGAGAGCGGCCATAAAACTCAATAGTGTATGGAGACTATTTGTTTCGCGAAAGTACAGCGCGCGGCGCTACTGAGGAATATCCTCTGGGAGCATTAAAGGTATCGCACGCGTATTTTCTTCGGAGCTTTTCCGCATGTAAATCCTTTGTACGCTTGCGAAGCGTTTGGGCCTCTTTTTTGCCCTTTTCGATTAATAATTTTATATTTGTCATTTATTATATCCTACGAGTTTCCGGAAAGCTTCGCTAGATTTTATTATCCGTGCGCTAGCCTTTTTTCAGCAAAAACCGTTGGTACGATAACGAAACGGAAGGAAAAAGACACTCGCGCACACACACACTCGAAGCGAGCTTTTTAATTATACACTCGGCTAAAGAGAGGCAATGCACGTCGAAACGAATCCCGCGCGCGCGAGTAGAGCAGCGCTTCGATGCGATCGATAACATCATCTGCTCCTTCTCACGCTGCACCTTCTGCTATAGGTATGTACAGCAGACACTGGTAGCGTCGGCGGCGGCTTCTCTAATTGTCTACAAGGGGGCTTAATCGATCGCCGAGTGCAGCCGCGAAACGAACGAGAGGAAGAGAATTTCATTTGCCGAATCGAAGCTTCTTGTCTTCGCGAGGATTATGCTCCGCGTCTGTGGCTATACATAAGGAATGTCTCTCGCGGGGATTGAAATTTTGGCTGCCGCGCGAATCTCCGATGAATTTTTGAACGCCGAGAGATAAGGAAAAATATTTTAGACTCTAACGGCTGAGCGTTGCAGCGTTTTAAGATCCTCCGTATCGATAAGCGTATGAGCTTCGGGGGAAATTCCGCGCGATTTTATCGGGGTAGGGCGAGAGTTACATTAGTGCCGGGTGAAAGCGATCGTTATACGCGAGTGCCGGGGAAAACTAGAAAATAAAAAGAAGGGGCAGGATTAAGAGCTCCGATGGAAATTCACTGATGCAGCTTGAGTAACGTCATTAGAAATACGTACTCGCTCTCGTACAGGGTTTGATCTAGATAGGAGAATGCTTTCAATCCTGAGAAAATTAAAAAACGATTTGTAAAAAAACCCCAAACTAATACGGTTGACGATTAATACGCGAGAAACCGCTGAAAATTCATTTGGAAGAAACTATAAAGGCCTATCAGTTATTCACGAGCTCCTTGGCTAATATGTGGGCCATTCCGTGTGTCGCTCTACTGCTGAACGTCGTTGTTGGAAAAAATCCGGACTGGTCCATTCAAAGCCACTGGCTCAGCTCACTTTCCGGGCAAATCAAACAGAATCTACGACCCTATCAAATTACCATCTGGTCGAACGGCTCCGAGTGCGGGCTCGAGGCCGTTGTGCTTCAAAAATTAACGCGGGAGTTTCCAGCCGTAGTCGTGAATTTGAACAATCTACGGATGGCGGCAGCCGATGAAACCGCAATCTCGTCGCCTGTTTTCGGAAATTTCAATCGAACCGTTTCGCTGTACGTGATACTGCAGTGCGTGGTCGGGAGAGTCGACGTGGAAGCTTCGACTGGGAGTTTAAAACATTACTTGAGTTTCTTCGTGCGACTGTCTCCGAGCGCAGCGCGACCAAAGTGTCTTTTAATCCTAATAGCTGACATGAATTCTCCATGTAATTATGAGAGGCTCTTTGAATATGCATGGGAGAGAAAATTTCTCGACTTTTCCCTGTTAAAAGTCAGCGTTCCGACTGACACAGCTTTACTTTATTATTTTAATCCATTTTTCCGAATAATCAATGTTTGCTTCTACGACTCGCTTAGCATCAACATTTTTCCCGACAAGCTGCGCAATGCTAATGGACATCGCTTGAAAGTTCCTGCGCTTCGTATAAGAGGATATTTTAATTTTACCAGAGATGAAAGTGAAGAAATATTGGTGACGGAGAGTATTCGAGAAATTGAACTTGACCATAGATTTCGCAGTCGATTTGACGGAGCATACGACTTTGGCATCGATCGTCGGCGCTACTATAGAAAATCTGGAAACAGGTACTCTGAGCATGATAACCATCCCGGTTCCGAGGCCTGATACCTTGACGATTAACGATTCGATTCTGGTACTTGACCAGAGATACATGCACGAAGATTTGGTCGCAGTGGTACCGGTTCTCGATGCCAGCAAGAAAAACTTCTCCGGGTTCTTCTTCTTCGTCTTCGTGCTTCCAGTGACGGTGTTGACTGTTACAAACATAACCAGACTGATATGGAAGATCAGCTGGATTAACTACAGAGTCCTAGATGTTTTCGGACTGTTCGTCGGAGCAGCGGTGGTGACCAAGCCCAGAAAATTCGCCGACAGACTGATCCAGTTTAGCGTATTCGTTATGTACACCAGATATGTGACGGAATTTTACTCAAAATTTACGAACGTACGAGTGGCCGAAGATCACTTGTTTCTCGATACCTTCAAAGCCATTGGAGACTCGGCTTTTAACGTGTACATAAACGATGTGGTGTACAGTCAAACCTTCAGAAGCTACGATGACGATCTGGAGAAGATGAAGATGAAGACTATCAACTTACGCGATATTTCGACTTGCGTTGCTATGTTGAAGAAAAGTAAAAATGTTATTTGCATCATGACCAAGTCAACGGCTAAAGAATTTACCAAGATGTTTGGAGATGTGCATGGTAATCCATTTTTAATTAATACACTACATGGACTGGACTAGGTGGTTTTGTAGATAACCATCGCAAAAAACACTGTATTATTTAAAATATGCACCGCTTAAAAATACTCAATCGGATTCGGACTGCAACGTAGCATTAAAAATGATTTATGATGTATATTTTTCGCAAGGTTATTAAACATTCAGAAGATGCTTACTTAATGCCACGCACTACAAAACATAGATTTTTAACTGCTACGACATTTTTCATAGAATTAGTTTATAAGTGCATTTGTTGAAACACAAGTAAATAAAAAAATATCTGTAAAAAATATTAAAAAACGACGGAATATCGATCGCTCACTTTAATACAGTAGAATCCACAAGCTATTATTCCGTTGTGTCAATACTTGATAAAATCAATGGGTTTTCTAGTTACGCCAAGATTTGTTTTACCGATAAACATCCTGATCCAATCGTTCAACGGATTATATCAGAGGAAACACGTGTAAGATAATAATATACGCACTGACTTACAAAACACAAAAAAGTCATTAGACGTTGATATTACGAAATCGATGTCCAACTCACATTAGTTGGAAGTTCTTCTACAAGCAGCAAGTGATACCGCAACAATAAATATTGGTGAATAAAATGCACAGAATAGAAGCTTCTGCGAGTCATGATGCGAATTTTCAATAAAAAAATATGGGTATTATACTGCGCAGTTATAATAAACATTTGTGAAGGAACTTCAACAGATAACTGGCTGGAGTCACTTATAGAGAACATTGTTCAAAACTACAGACCACATCAGATAACTATTTTTGAAAACAGTACAAAAATGGAAAGCGCAGTGCAACGGAATATCATTTTTCAGAAATTCATACGAACTGTACCAACACTAGCGATTGATTTTCTCCAGAAGAATGACATTGGAGACAATCGATTCTACACTCTTCCGTCCTTGAAAAACCCACGACACGTCTCGGTATACGTTATTCTGCATTCTTCTAGCAATAATACTAACCGCACTCTACTGAAATATTCAAAGCAATTTATAGATTTTATCGTGCAACTTTCACCCAAACCTAGCAGACCAAAGTGCTTACTTATTACGTTTGGTAAAACTGTGGACTTTTTTAAATCAGTGTTGGAATATGCTTGGTCCAAAAAGTTTATAGACTTTTCTATCCTGGAAGTGAAGCCCAAAACAGAGCCGTTGGTCCACACTTATAACCCGTTCCGCAAACAGTTCTACACGAAATATTTTGAAGTTGATAAAAGTATTTTTCCAGATAAATTACAAAATGCAAACGGACACCCGTTGAGCATTCCGGTATTCTACAGTCCTCCACATCTGAATTTCACAAAAGACGAGGATGGCCGAATTACAGACGTTAAAGGCTTCTACTTCTCTCTAATGAAAGTGGCAACCGAAGCGGCTAATTTTACTCTTGACTACGCACTGGATCTACAAAACATCACTGTCACGACTGTGCGGAATCGAACCATCGAGGCTATGGAAAGAGGTAAATTGAACATGATAGTGATACCTTTTCCCAAAGCCGAAGAAAATTCATCTTTTGTCGACTTGATTCTCGAACTGGACAATGGATACATCGTTCAAGATATCGTCGCAGTTGTTCCAATACTAAACTTTATAAGACTGACAAAAACCTTAGAAATATTGTTGGTCATCGCGGCCATACCACTGACAATCGTAGCATTTACACGCAGTCTACGCTTGCTAAGAATCAGCTACCGTTACGAGGCAGTTTTCGATTTATTCCGAGTGCTTCTGGGGACTTCGGCCGCGAAACAGCCGGTGAGACTAATGGACAGGGTGATATTTTTGAGCGTGGTCATGGTATCGTTTAAGTGCTCTTTCAGCTTTTATTCGCAGTTCATCAATGTCCGGGTGATAAACAGCGAGGTGTCCTTTGACAGTTTCAAAGAGATCGGTCAGTCAAGTCTTACGCCGTACATTAACCGTATACTGTTCAATCGATCTTTCAGCGATGCCGCTAATAACAACAATTTGCAAAGGATAAAGGACAGAATCATTCAGGTTGATCATACGAAAGTGTGCGACGACATCCTACTGGAAAACAAGAGCACTATCTGCATAATGACCCACATTAGAGCACAGATGCTGATCGAAAAGTGCTGCAACTTAAACGGTGAGCCGATAATAAAAATCGCTGAGCCGATTTTTTCAACTGACAGATGGACTTACACTTTCGAAAGGGCTTCTCCGTACATTGAGAGGATTTACGAGATCATGCAGAGGATTCATGAGTCCGGTATATGGCGCGTTTTGAAACCAAAAATCAGCAGTGAACAATTAAAGTTTCCAGAAGATAAGAACAGTGCCGAGGTCATTTTTCTGAAACATCTCGTGTACATATTGGTATGTGGTTACACCATTTCGGCACTCGCCTTCGTCGTGGAACTCGTTTTCAAATCAGTTAGACAGCATAAGTTTTCCATTCGATCGAAGTTAATTAAATAAAATATGTTAATTAATTAATAGTATATTACGATACAAGTGGCCTATGTGGCGCTTTATACACGGCGCGTAGTTAGCGCCCGAGCGGAGCGAGGCGGAGCCCCCCCGCACTGTAAAAAGTTAAATTGTAGTTCATGAAAAATACGAATGAGAAAACCCCGCTACTTTTTCATGTATAGTGTTGGCATCATAGCGCCATCTTGTAATATACTACTACACTATATTTCGCGTCTTTTTGTCCGTTATCCAACTTGTATGCTTTTTAGATTTTGAATACTTACAATCGAATCACGACGTGCGTTCGTTTTTGATGTTCTGGTTTTTAACGCTAATATGGAAATCTCAGAAAGTTCGTATTCACCTATCCTTCCTAAAATTCCAACTTACTAAATTTACTGAATTGTTTATTTGGAGGTTACTACTACTTAATACTGTTCAAATTTCCCCCCAAAAAAATTTCGCATATGACCAATAGACTTGACACTTTGAAACTAACCTACAAATATTGAAATGATTTGAAACAGTTTTATCGATTTTGAGTGCTTTTTCAGGATATTTTCAGAGATTATTTACATTTTTCCTTTATTCTCGTCAATAATAACACGTATATCGAGTGTTTTTAATGTTTATTGTAGCCTACTATGCGTCTGTGACCTAAGTAAAGTCATTATTACACAGTGTAAGTAAGAGCTTCTTAGGTCACGGATAAGCGTTACCTAAGTGAAGGTTTAGGTCACACAGTGCTATAAAATATGTTAACAAAATAAATTAATTAAATAAAAATATGTACGTAAAATATAGTCTACTGTATAAAAACATCTGTCACTCGTGTAAATACTCTTTTAATCTGTATATATTTAGCGAATAAAAAATAAGAAACACTCTTCATCATTTTTTATCTATCAATCACGAACTTGTAGCAATAAAATGTAATAACAGTAAATAAGCGTGAATTATATATTTTTGATCGAATAACAAGTAGTTGAAATATGACCAGCACATAATTCTATCGGCTCATGCTTTTTGCTACCTGTACCGTTCATTAAACAATTTTTAATTTAATTAAAAGTTAAATTTGCTAAAAATTTACATGCAAAAGATAAATTAGAATGATACAGAAAAATCTTCAGACTGTGCATTCACGAAAGCTACGTGACACAGTGATCTGAAGTGAACGATATTTATATACGTATTTAGAGGATATAAAAATTTTAGCTGATTGTATCTCTAATATAATTGATCAATTTCTATCAGATGTATACTCTCCAAAATGAATACGTACTAAAAGGATTACTTAATACCGCAGACCTGCATTATGACTAAAGCTATATTACTTTGTCTGTACACACCATAAAGGTGGCTTATATATGTTAAGCGCGACCCAAACACGGTAAGCATTGATTCTTTCGGATGGTCAACAGTACACCAGTACACGACATACTATGAAATATCTATTGATTGACGCCACTAGTATTTTGTTGGACATCGTCAGTTACGGCGGCATTTTACTCAACATGGTTCCTTCCGTAACTTGTTACTGTGTGATTAGTTTATTGTTATTAATTAACTTCCAGCCAAATGCAAGCTCTGCAGATCAGCAAAATTGGTTTAAGTTATTAAAATACAAGCTCAAGCATACGTTGGAATTCTATCAAGTCGCAATCTTTGTTAATAGTAATGGAGCAGCCCTCAGCAACAAACAGATGACTATTTGTCGATACATTGTGCAAGAAACTCCTAGTGTCATTATTGATTTGGGAAATTTTCAGTTTTCTAGTTACGACAGATTTTCAAATTTTCCTGGTTTTGAAAATCCAAGACAAGTAACTTTATACTTAGTGATTCATCATGAAGTGTATACTAAGTCCTCATCAGTTGGTTTGAATAATTTTTTCAACTTTTTCGTGCAACTATCATCAGTAAACATACGACCGAAGTGTTTGTTCATTCTATTCGGTGATAAGATTCCAAATATCTACATTCGAACTATTCTCGAATATTCATGGACTAACAAATTTTTGGATGTTTCTATACTAGAACTCAATGCGAAGATAGACCCGATAAGAGTGGTGCCACTATTACACTATTTCAATCCGTTTTACGGCACTTACGCACTTAAATATTTTAATAATGATCAGCCAATTTTTCCAGAAAAACTGGATGACGGTAATGGCTACCCACTCAGAGCACCTATGTTTAATTTGCCGCCAAATTTGGAAGTTCGCGTAGATGATAATGGCAACATTATTAAAACTTCTGGTGTGTACTTAGATATAATGCTTATAGTAGCAGAAAAAACTAATTTTTTCTTAGAGTATTCAGTTGATATGGAGCAAAAACGGCTGGCTAATGTACTCAATGTCACGTTTTTGCAAAAATTCCACTTGAATCTTATGGTAATACCTTTGCCGCAACTGGAAGGAATATCTAAGAACAAAGATATTTTCCTGGAACTCGACACTGGATTTATTTACGAAGATTACATTGCTATGGTTCCAGTGCTACAAACGAGTGAATTGAATATATCTTTGAAAATT